>OUQQ01000189.1:31759-45283 GCA_900404475.1 Spongospora subterranea | reverse complement strand
CTATGATTACCGTTGAAAACAAGGCAACTGACGAAATCACATGAATTGATCCCCGGCAAGACCAAATTTCTTCATCTGATGATTCCCCAAATAAATATTTTCATATCCCCAGTATGGGTGTTTTTTACTCGGTCAAGCGACGTCTACATGTTGGTGAATCATACCTGTGCTTAGGGACGATGATGGGTCACGATCGGCCACGCGCTTCGGCCATCGGCGGGCCCCGCCCCGGCTGTTGTCATGGCTGGGCGGCGACTAATGAACTTCTGGGGCGCACCAGGCAACCACACAGTGATCGATCAGTTCGCTATTACTCCTATATTACATCGACTCGTATCGGTCGATTCCATTCGGCACAGTTGATCTCGAGACTCTGTTCATACACAAGACGTTGTCTCAACAGTCGCCAACCTGTGATTTGAAAAAGATTCGTAGCGCGTCCACCAGCACCCTAGCAGGAACAAGGTGCGGCATTAGCTATAGACATACACAATCAGCCAAGAGCCGGTCACAGCAATTCAACCAAAAAAACGATGGCGATGGACGATGCGATATCAGGGAGCTCCAGCGACGAAAGCCTCAATGGAAAACGAAAGATGAACGGGGCCGAAGTGGCCGTGAAGTATGAAACTCCCGTCAAGAAGAAAGCAAGGTCCTGGATTAGGCAATGGAAAGTGATCAAAACGGCCGCTGGCGATATGAAAGTAATGACGTGGACGACAGGTGCGTCCAATTGTAGTTCTCGCTCCGTTCCACTAATGATGTTGCTGTCTTTTCAGAGGAACCTCTTTCTACTGGTCGTAGGCTGTCATGCCCCGAATGTCAGAAGAAGTTTGACGAGGCCACAAGCTTGAAACGCCATGTCAGGACGCATTTAGGCAAATCAAAGAATATATGTCATGTGTGTCGGAAAGGGTTCCCAGACGCATCCAAATTGAAGAGGCATCAGATATCACTGAAGCATTTCCCTGCACCCTCATCCTCAATGTCAGATGGCTCGGATCCAGCCACAAGCAAAGACTTTGATTGATACTTTTCACCTCACGTTCACACGTATATACCTATTGCAGAATTCACGGAGCTCGTAAATCGCTGCCCTTCTATTTCTGCCCGACTCAAACAATCGAAGAAACCTCTTACTATAAATTATGGCGCTAATAATCCGCCTTCACAATATTCATCGAATTCGTGATAGATTGAAGCAGTTCCAGAAGCACATCATAAGCCGGTTGTTGTATGTGAACAGCAAAACTCACCTTGTCAAGGTGATTAGATGACGTTTTGGGTGACGATCGACACGAGGTTTTGTTGATACAGAATTAGTGGTGTATAATTATTGAATCTTAATATTCCAAGCAAGGCTTCAAAAGTATTGGATATGATCGAATTATAGCAGTACAAAAGAGGCTCAAGTAATATTATTATCATGAAAATGCCGATCATTCGATACAAACAGAGATAGGAAACTGCAACGATTCCATTCTAAGCCGCGCGTGATAACAACGACAGATAAAACAGCACTACAGAGATATGTTCTTGATAGTGATACTACTTCATAAACATGTGGCGGCAACACAGCGCCGAATATCGGTTCCAGACCACAAGAACATGACGTTGGGAAAGAACTCGGCCGATTCATTCCTCCGAATAACTGCCGACGATGAGAGGCGCAGTCACGGAGTTGGAATCATTTTATTATTGATCAGATACTGAACGAGTGAACGTCATCTGAAAGGCGCAACCTGTTTACTGTGAAGGCTTTCAAAGCTGGGCTACCTGAGGGATCAGAACGATTGAAGCGCCCTTGATCACTATCTTCTAGTGTTCAGGTGGCGATTGTTTCAATGGCCAAAGATCCCGCTGAACCAGATCAACGTCCGAAAGGGCATTCTGGTCGAGGACGACGACCAGGTGGTGGTCGAGGCAGAATGCAAAACCATGTTAGACCGTCTACAGAAATTTATGATATTCGCCGGGTTCATACCGAGAAGTCGCCGGTTTCCTCTAGCAATAATATTTCACAAAACACATGGGGAGATGAACCAGTTTCTAAGGCGGATCCATCAGGTTTCCATTCGGGTAGATGGCAAGAACCTTCTGTACGCGATATCAAACCACCTACAGCTGGATGGGGATCACCCACCTCGACATGCGAGACGACATCCGATTCCTGGTCAACGCCGTCACTCCAGAAGGCAAATAACTGGGGTAGCCCACCTGTCACACCTGCGCAAACGCAATCATCAACAAATTCCTGGTCGACAGTATTATCGCAAGCAGAGACCAAGACTTCAACCAAGTCAGCCCTGGGTTCAGCATCAGGTAGACCGCCTAGAGACTCTTGGAGTGCCAGGTCATCTAGTGGGGCTATATCCCCAAACCAGTCCAGTTCATGGAGCAATCCTCCATCCAGCAGCGCTGTTTCGACGCCATCGATGGTTAGTAATCGGGGAGGAGGTATCACTACGTCACGCCCGAAAACCGGCTGGGAAACAACCTCATCGAATAACAATTCAGCGCAGTCTCATACCAATAATTGGGATGCCCCTCCCTCAACGACACCACAACCCCCCGCTAAACGGGAAAGTCCTTCTTCTGTCTCAGCCCGACCAAGTATCAATCCGAGTGAGAACAGCGGAACGTGGGATACAATCGAAAGTGGTGGCCCTGCTTGGGCTGCCCCAATACGCAAACCATCCAGACCGTCGTCGTGTGAAGAAGTTGATGGCAGCTTCTCTCGCACCGGTTCGGATGATGCTGCACCGTTAACTGGATGGGATGCCCCGATTGTGCGGCATTGCGCTGAAAGAGACGAGTCTCCTGCTCCTGATGNACCAAGTATCAATCCGAGTGAGAACAGCGGAACGTGGGATACAATCGAAAGTGGTGGCCCTGCTTGGGCTGCCCCAATACGCAAACCATCCAGACCGTCGTCGTGTGAAGAAGTTGATGGCAGCTTCTCTCGCACCGGTTCGGATGATGCTGCACCGTTAACTGGATGGGATGCCCCGATTGTGCGGCATTGCGCTGAAAGAGACGAGTCTCCTGCTCCTGATGGTATATTATCGTCGCACCTGGAGATGCTAGAATTGGTAGTTGTTTGCACGTTCTTGTTCAATAGGAATTCTCAACTCGTTATTTCTTACAGTTTGGTGATCCAGACGTTCCTGTATCTTCGGGGATAGACTTTGATAAATACGACAATATTCCTGTTGCAATTACGGGAAATAATCCAGTCGCATGCATCGAGTCTTTCTCAGATATGAAGCTATCAGAACTGTTATTGGGAAACATAGAACTAGCTCGATACGTAAAGCCTACTCCAATTCAGAAGTATTCCATACCAATCGCGTTGAATTCTCGAGACATGATGTCGTGTATGTGTATATAGTTTGTCTTCGTTCGCTCTTTACTAAGTTCAGACACGTTTAGGTGCTCAGACAGGAAGTGGGAAGACGGCTGCGTTTCTAGTACCCGCTATTGAAATGATATTGACCAATCGTATTCCGTTTGCTCCACCGGATGATGTCGGCACCCAGCGAACGGCGTTTCCTCGAGTCCTGGTACTAAGTCCAACACGGGAACTCGCCATTCAGATTCATTTTGAAGCTCGTAAATTCTGTTTTGGAACCGATTGTCGATGCGCTGTTGTATACGGGGGACAGGTTGCAATCCTTTTTTTTTACTTTGCCATCTCTGATCTCGATATCTAGGATCTTCGCCAACAAGCTCGGAGTTTAAACCGTGGTTGTGATATAATAGTTGCAACTCCGGGTCGGCTGCTTGATTTTATTGAGAGAGGAAGTATTAATTTATGTCTAACACGATTGCTAGTCCTTGATGAGGCCGATCGTATGCTTGATATGGTGAGCTCTCTCGCTTTCGCCAGTTTACTCAGCGTATTGCCCATGTGACCGAACAGGGATTTGAGCCACAAATTCGCAAGGTTGTAGAGGGATCAGATTTACCTTCCAGCGAATGTGGACGCCAAACGCTAATGTTTAGTGCCACATTTCCCGATTCCATTCAGAAGCTGGCCTCTTGTTTCCTGGTTGACTATTTGTATCTAACTGTCGGGCGTGTTGGATCAACTTCGGCGTCGATCAAGCAGATAGTGGAATATGCTGCGGAGCACGACAAGCGCAATGGTAATCTGATTGTTGACTATCAAGTGATTATCTAAGATTTTTTGATTAGTTTTATTGCGTTTAATGCCACAAATTAAAGGCCAGACGATCGTATTCGTCGGAACCAAACGGACAGCTGATCTGCTATCAGACTGGTTCCGTAGAGAGAAGATCGGAGCGACCTGCATACATGGGGATAGAACTCAAGAACAACGTGAGTTAGCATTGCAACAATTTCGAGAGGGTAAGGTTCCCGTAATTGTAGCCACAGATGTCGCCGCCCGCGGATTAGGTACGTACTCCGAGCTATCATATAGTTTGCTTTCTCAATATTTTCGTAGATGTGCCTCATGTTGCTTGGGTGGTAAACTACGATCTACCGAATTCCATTGAGGACTACGTTCACAGGATTGGCCGTACTGGCAGGTTCGAAGGTTTTAGGGAGTATACCGGTTTTGCTGATGACGTTTTTTTCAGGTGTGGGAATACTGGTTCAGCTCTGAGCTTAATCAACGAGCGTAACGGAAGTGTTATTCGAGGCATATACGCCCTTTTACAGGAAACTGAGCAGGAGATTCCTCAATTCTTGAAAACGATGATCGAGAGAAATAGATTCGACCCCGAGCCACGCCGTGGTCGTCCGGCTAGGCCCCAAAGAACCGATGAACCGCAGTTTCATAACCGCCACCATAACAGTTTTAAGATTGGGTGAAATAATTGCCGGCTTCCCTCGATATTTGGTCAACACTTAGATTTACAAAGAATACATCATATCTATGTCATACGGTCAATCATGTTGTTTTTGTGGATTTATACGACAACCAGCAATCGTCATTTGAAGACGCGTAACTTACTAGGTATCTCATTAGTCAAGTTGAGCCATAATTTTAATTTTCGTTTGAATTTAAAATTTTCTCTTGCTACGAACCCCATTTGTTCGGAAATTTAATTGACTTAAAGTTTTTTCAATTGGTCGATAATTTCGGTTGTTTTTAGCAATATATATCCTGGATATGACAGGTATTGTAACCTGATGGCGAAACTGGGCCAGAGTGGCTCAAGAGATCAACGATTCCTTTCTGATTGGCCGTTTCAATTTGATACGACTTTGTTTACAGCTCTCCCTTCCTGGCCGACTTTACCGGCTTACATGGGTTTGTCGTCAGCGCGGGCAATTAGGTACCTGCTCGAACCTTGATTGCTCCATCATCCGAAGCGATGACTGAACAAATCATCGCGATGCACAAGCACTGTTATCAGCATTCATATCATCACGTTCGCGAAACCTGATTTTCATTTTCCTCCTTCAGCTTAACTTATTCTGATAGATCTGGTAACAAGTCGTAACACAAATTGATCTTTTGCCCTCAAATGTCTAATACCTTCGCTGTTTTGCTGATTCCTACAGGTCTGACATTCCGTCGATCAACCGTGACCTGAAGAACCGAAACTACAAGACAGAGTCACGCCTGAGCCTTCTGATCGCAGCGATCGAATGAGCATGACTACGAGAGGTGAGTGCCGCCAGTGTTTGTTGAGGAACGGGCGAGGAGTACCCCCGGCGATAGAGATGTGAGGGCGAAGTCAGTCACAATCTAGACCAGGCACTGCCCCGACTACACGTGATGAGCCTGGACGAACGACCTGTGGTAATCTGGAATACTGCCCTTTCGACACGAGGGCAGCACTCGTCATAGGATAGGGGACCGGGCAATCCATACTAAGACTGGCGGCGTTAGCCTCACGGCTGGCCTACTTCGTCAACGTGATCCTGACGCCACTGACAAATCAATCGTAAATACCGCTTTTCAAAACACTTTTGGCTTGATCGATGACTGAGTCAGCTTTCCGACGTTTACAAAAAGGAAAAAAACTGCTTCCCAATCAGGCGCCCTTGTGTCCAGGACGTTCTCTGTTGAGCGTTGATGGTCAAGGGATTGATCAGGTCAAAGATCCTGTACCCATGGCGGTCCAGCCGGCTATTCTTTTGCCTCTGGAAAGCAACAAGAAGTGTGAAACCGACGCTTTCGAGCCGTGGATGGTCAGTTCAACCATTTTTTCAGCTAACTGTAAACCTCATGAAGACTTCTTGATGTCGATTTGCAGATGATTCTGAACGCCCATGTGCCAATATCAAGAGCATCGCAACTTAAGTCGGTCGCCAAATTGCACCAGCAAATTCACAGAAATCGACGGGATCCGTCGCCGAAGAAGCGAACCCGTCAGACAACGTGGTTTCCATGTAAACTATGTAGCTCGCGATTTACAAGGAAGGATCATTTGAGGCGACACATCCTTATACATACAGGGGAAAGGTCGCTCGAATGCGACGTATGCAAGTAAGGCTGCAAAAGTCACATCTTGATTGATCTGACCAGGTATTCTTTAGATCGAGGTTTTCTCGACAAGACCATCTACTGAGACATAGGCGGGTGCATTTCCATTAAAAAAAATAATCGTAACAGTATTTACAAAAGACATATCATGTCGCCGTTGCATACGATTTTGAAAACGGAAGTGGGATGGCATCTAGCTGTTTGAGTGTAGTGAGCCGCAATGGAACGATGGTCCTATAGTCATCAGTTTGACATAATGGATTCCATTCCAGATACACCGTGTGAAGACACTTCAGTGATTGAAGCTCCTCGATGACTTCTTCCAGATCTTCTAGCACTGTAAAAGTTATTCACATGAATCAACAGCACAATGACAGATAGTATGAGCACTAACAATTATTGCTAACCCAAAGCTCTTCTAACAAAACCAGGCGTGCTATCCCACTAATATGTTGAATTCGGTTAGCGCCGAGATCCAATGTTCTCAAATTGGTCAACGTTTCGATCCCTTTGCATGATGTGATGGCGTTATGACTTAGATACAATTCTTGTAGATTTGACAAATTTTTAAGACCCTCCCCGATTTCTGTGAGGCGGTTGCTCTGTTATCATATTGAAACAGTATTGAAGACAAGAGCGATTTGGCTACCTGGATGTCGAGGATTGACAACTGCACCAGGGAATCAACGTTTTCTATAACCTCGATCTTATTTTTACCAAGCCTATGAAGGATTTCAGGTGCCCACAGAGGTTGATACCAGTATAGTATCACCATAGACTAGTAAGCGTAGGCGCCAACACAGAGAGATTTTCGATCGCTTTTATACGATTTCCGCCGAGTTCTAAGAGTTTCAAAGAAGACAGTCCCCTCAGCGAGCCAATAGACGTGAACTGAAAACAACCAAAAGCATAAGAATGTTCTACACAACTGGGCAAAATAATGCATACCTTGTTGTTAATCAAGAATAGTTGCTCTAGCGTATGCAAACCACCTAGTCCTTCCATGTGTCTAATTTGATTAAACGATAAATCTAACATGCGAAGATTCGAGAAATTGTCCAGGTTTTTTATAGTTTTGATCTCGTTAATGTAGAGATCCAACTGCTCTATCGTTTCAGCAATGTCATCCCTTAAAACTGGAATATCAGATATTTCGTTCTGGCGTAAAATTAACGCCTAAAATAACGTCGTCAATTGGCGGTCGAAAACAAAAACAGCAGTCACAGCCGAGACCTTAGGAGGTGGGTGGGACAGCGGCGGAAACTCAGTCAATCGTTCGCTGACAAGGTTGAGCTCGTCGAACCCAGTGTCGTCATCCATCGATATTAATGCGCCATTTTATTCATGAATCTTGTTCACGCAATCTTTCCGGTGTTCGCCATTCTCGACGACCTCGGATTGCTGCCCATTCGCCGATTTCGGCGAACACCGAACAATACTGAGGTGGTTGGTCGGGAATCTCTGGTCGTTTATCAATGGTCCTCTGTTGTGGCAGTATTGTGTTTCAGGGGTTGCGCTGTCACTGTTTGTTACATTGTTCGAGATTGTTCGACAGGAGAGGCGGTCGCCGCTCCATCTGTATATTATAACACAGGACCCCTTTTACTGCACCTTCATTTTCATATAATAAATATCGCTGACGATCGCATACGGCGGCAGCATTTGCCGGGCGGTCTAGCGGCCGACCTCAACGTATGAGCTCGGCTAGGCAGCGGGATATTCGCCGCGATAAATTGCAGCTTTTACTGAATAAGGATGCATATGGAATAGCGGTCGGTCCGCCAAAATCTGCAGAAACGGTTCCGACTCCTGGTATTTCGGCATTGATAGGTTAAAGAATGTTCCTTTTTCTGAACGGGTACATTTTACGAAGAACCCGATACGAAAAACACGATGCTCGAACGGAACCTTAAGGAGCTATCAGAAAAGTATGTGTCCAAGAAGGATGGGCCCGCTAGCTCAAGAAGTGTTCCATTAAGGGCCCAACGCAAACAGATGCGTTAGAGAGATATAAATCGCGCTTTGATTTGTTTTGATCTCACCATGTTTCCAGTGTCAAACCGTCATTTGGGCGCCAGTAGAACAACAGGTTGGTCAGACCTAGAGGATAAGTCGTCACGAGGGTATCAATGTGAACCGTTCAATGGACTCCTCGGGACGCCTGACATCATTCCTTCAGGGTCACTTTTAATGATGTCCCGGAAATTAATGAAGAAGAAAAAGCTCCTAGTGAATCAATGAGGGCGCGTTTGTTCGGGAAAATTCCGTTTTCCGATCCGTTGAAAAAATGGAAAGATACCCAGTTTGTGGACCCCCTGAAAAAATGGAAAGAGGCTCACATCGGCAGAAGTGCTTCCTCGTGTGGCTTTGCTATAATGCTTGCAGTTAAGCGTCATGTTAGGGGCGATCTCCAATGGTCCAGATGATGATCAAGGATCACAGGAAGGTCCTCCCGTTAAAGAGGCAATGACTGCCCTCTTTGAGCATCTCAAGCTCAGGAAAAAGGCAAATCGAGGCGACGCCAATGAAAAGGAAGATTTGCATTCTGACAATACCGATGCCACCGACGTATGTCGTATCGTTCGCTACTTTGATACCAACTCAATCATGTACAGTTAATTGACAACGATAGCACTGGAACTGTACAGGGAGCCAGCGAAAGAGATGACGCAAACGGTATCTCTGAGTATTCTGTTTGTTTTGGCGCTGATAAGGATGTGGCTTAGCAGAGTACTACAAAGCTTCGCTCGAAGAAGCAACTACACCCCTTGAAAATGTTAGCAATATCGGCTTTGTGATTGGAGGTGGTGATTTGATTTTGATTAGGAAGTATATGCTAGTCCAAATGTAAGCCCAGTGCGGCCCACATTTGGATCTCCATCTTCAGGATATCAATCACCTTTGAATGGAATTGCCTCCACCCACATATCGCAGTCAGCGTCTCCAGTACAGGGTCACCAGATTTCCGAGCCACTAGAGGTAGCTATTGAAAAGTTCGAACAATTTTCCAAGAGTGCTTCGAGTTCATTGCTAGAACTTCATCAGCAGCTTCAACTACAACAGGATATCATCGACAGATTAGGAGACCCAGATCTACTCGGAAATTTGCTCCCAGCTATTCAAAGGTTAACTTGTTTCGTCACTAGTGATATACTGAGTATAATAAGTGCAATAGATTAGAGTTTGAGATCAACGACCTTGAGCCAAAGATGATGGCGCTGATATCCGAAGCCGAGCGCAAGCACAACGATAAACTGCAAAAGCTTACTCTTGGGTTCAAACGTAGCTTGGACAGCCTCATGGAGAAAATAGACGCCAATCAAACCAAAATACAACAAAAGGCAACCGCTTCAACTTCCAGCGCTATTCAAGAGTATGCGATATCCTTTTTTGTCTTGGGTAATGGTGCAAATTACGCGAAACATCATCTGATTCATAGTAGGACTTTCCACGATATTGCTTCCATTTAGCTACCTTTACCAGTTGACAACGAGCAAATGTCGGAAAAGACAACGCCGTCTTTATAATGAAGCTCGGGCGATCCGGAGAAGGGTTCCTTCAGAATAAAATAATAATATATTGACTCTCAATAGCAACCTGTAGTTGTTTCTAGAGCGTTCACATCAGGAAACCCATCGGTTTCTATTCTAGATATCTCCTCTTCATCGTACGAAATTTGCTTTGACAGAAACAGAGTTTCCTCATCTCCCCTTCCGCGCTCAATCGAAATTGATGACAGAATTGAACGATTTGCCTCAAGCCTGACGCAACGCAAACTATTTCGGCTTAGTCGCCAAAGCGCATCGAATCCGTTGATATCCTTGAACAAGGACCTGCTGATTTCAGCCAGTTTAACGAGAAAGCCGACAACAGCAAGAAGAACATCGCGATCTAGTTCTTCCTCTAATGTTCCTATATACTGACTCAATGTGATCGTATGTGTTTTGAGGAATTCGATGTAAACGGGCTGCTCAGGAAATGTAAGGGCTTTCGACAAAAACAGAATAACCCGATAGCGAACTGACGATTCGCAATGGAACAGAAATGTTGAGAGAATCATTTCCAGTAGACTATGGATACCGGTTTCATTGGAAGCCTATCGGGGAGATATGCAGTTAAACAGCAAGTTATGGCAATTGACGAGTCGGCAAACCTGGTGAAAGTTCTCTATAGCTGATAAAGCATGGACTATGATGTCGGTATCAGTACAGCCCTTTAACATTTTGATAAGAAGGTGATGTACATCAGGAATGGCAGATCGAAGAGTATCGGGGCTTGTGAGGTTTGACAATAGTACTAGGATTGCCCGACTTGAATGAGAGCGCCCGTTCAGCGATTCCGTGACCAATCGTACAAACCCCTCGTCGGTTAGCATGAAATCATATATCTTATCGTTCGACAGAAATCGTGAGATCAGTCGTTCGATAGCTGATTGGATGCTGGAGCAGAGTCTTATCAAATGCCTAGGAAGAAGGGAACTACTTACTGGTTGAGAGACGTGGAGAACATGGCGATAAGTTTTGAAATCATGTCAGCTAAAATATCAAGTCTCAATTCTGCTATGAGATGAGTAGGGATTTCCAACAAACACAGAATGACCTCCATTTGATATTGGGCAACATTAGGCAATACAACCTCTGAATCAAGTTAACAACAGCACTATAAGGGAGAACGTGAATACCGGAAATAGCCTTTGATAATCGATCCGGTGAATTGAGCCAAGGATGGACAAATGCTTTGATCATAGACCCATGAAAAGCAGTCATTTTGAGAACAACGGGAAAGAGCTCGTCGGCAGCAGGAATTCCCGCCAAACATGACGCCAGACGAAGGGCATGATGTACCCTCGACTTACAAACAAATCACAAACGACAGTATACGTGAGGAAACCAGATCGTACCTGGTCCTTGGAATTTGACGATTGTCTCATAAGCCGAATTAGAGAATCAACTTCGGCAGCAGACAATGGACCGAGTATAGAAATTACATTATAAATTTTACCGCTGAATCTTTCCGAGCACGAATGTTCCAGCATCAACTTCACCTACAATGATTATAGTCATTTCTTTGCCGGCCAAGTTTTCAAATTCGCTATCTTACCACATCGTGATTGCGAATGATGAAGAGGCCCGTCTCGCATTGCGCGAGAATGTAAACGGCATCGATGGCGCTTTCGAGAATGTCCACATGCCGAGACAATAGACATTCTCGTATTGACAAATCTCCTTGATTTAAGATGCAGGTAGCAGCGAGTCTCGATGATTGCTGCCTAACGTACAGATTTGAATCTGAGAGCGCTTTTTTTGCTATATTGGATATCTGATCAAGGTGCATTCGTAGAAATTTGGGATCACGCTCCGTCATGGCGTTAACTGCTGTCAACGCTGCAGTTCTGACTCTAGGATGGGCGCCATCAATATCAGCCTCGTATGAACAGAAGGTGAAGATGTTGGAAATAGTGTAGAGAAGAGATGAAGGCATCGGCAGATCGGCATGGCTAATAATATTGGCCAAAAGCATGATACAAGCTGAAACGATTATTTTTAACAAATAAAAAATCGGATTCTATAAGAACCTACCTGCAATGACACGAGCATCGTGGTGAACAAGACCGGGTTGTATCAGAGTAAGGATACGATGGGATTCAATAAGTTCACATGTATTAACATTCTGGCAGATCTGCAATATTCAAGTCAGCACAAGCGAATCAAAATAGGAAAGAACGGCAAAAGCGACGTTTGACAATATTGGCAGTTCCTCATACACCGAAGTTGGTTGCCTCATGGTTGATCTCAAATGACAAAGTGTACAGACCTTGGCGAACCAATGAACAGCTTTATCGAAAAATGTGTCATCGCACTCATGAACCGGCGCGTACAGGATGCTCTTCACTCTATTATAGATAGAGCCGCCATCCAGTTCCATGACGAGAGTGGCCCTGACCCCTGGCCCCTGGCCCTGGCCAGAGTGGGCACAACGTTTCAGATCTGTACAGGTTGCGAAGTGGTCAACTGCGCGACAGCACCGTGCCCAAATGCAGTTGCCCCGTTGACCAAATCACTCGGAGGGGAACCGGTTCATCAACCAATGACCTCGCTGAGCCGGTCTCGGCTGGCAATGTCGCAGCTGTTTATCCCGATGCTAAAGCAGGCGCCTTCCGATGTCGTCTTGCCTGGGCATCAGCTCATGGTCCGATCTGGGCTCATCCGGAAGGTTGACACAAAACCGAGTCAAATCGCTCATGGTCGAAACTGACCGGTTCCTCTCTTAGTCTGAACCGGGGGTTTATACTTTGATGCCATTGGCGATGAGGATCCTTAAGAAAGTAGAGGATATTGTGGAATCCGAGATGAGCGCCATTTCGTCGCAGCGAATCCAGATTCCCTGCTTGAGCGGGTCCAGTTTATGGGAAACCACAGGGCGATGGAACGAATGTGGTAAAGAGGTCAGTCATTACAGCAAGATCGGTTCAGATTTGGTAGTAAACCAATTCAAAATAGATTTTCAAGTTTGTTGATCGAAATGGTCAGCAATTCTGTTTAGCCCCAACTTGCGAAGAG
The DNA here is from genome assembly GCA_900404475.1 of Spongospora subterranea. Classification (NCBI taxonomy): domain Eukaryota; phylum Endomyxa; class Phytomyxea; order Plasmodiophorida; family Plasmodiophoridae; genus Spongospora; species Spongospora subterranea. The sequence goes on along the minus strand of OUQQ01000189.1, from coordinate 32,260 downwards.
GTTACCGCACCGAAAGAAAGGGATGAGAAATAGATTAACGATTAACATAGGAAATTACAAATTTACTGGGCAATGAATCGTTATCGTATCGTTCTCTGCCGATTCGTTTACACCAAATTAACACCAAGTTCCGCGACGAAATCCGGCCGAGATTTGGGCTGCTGCGGTGCCGAGAGTTTTTAATGAAGGTGTTGTTTGCATCGGATGGTGAATTGACATTTCGATTATGACCTCAGTCTACAGGACATGTATTCTTTTGATGAATCTCAAGAAAAGGCTACTGAAACTTATCATGCCGTGTCTAATGCGTACTTTCAAATATTCAGGCGCATTGGAATTCCTGTCAGAACACTCTCGTCCTGCAATGTGTATTTGAGATAACTGAAGTCGATAGGATTGACAGGTCCATAGAGTATTGGCTGATAGTGGAACAATTGGAGGAAACCTTTCACACGAGTTCCATATATTGTCAGATCATGGCGCTGACGACAACCTTCTAAT
>OUQQ01000189.1:0-22818 GCA_900404475.1 Spongospora subterranea | reverse complement strand
AAAAAAGGAATGACCACATGCATCAGCGATAGTTTCATACTAGCGAACTGTAGCCATTCTGTGTTCCCTCTCCTTAACAACGAGTAGTTTGTCTCCAATTGCCGTTTCAGATCGGCGAATATGGGAGTGGCAATCTCTTCTGGCGCAACCTGAGACGCGATTTTGATATCGCTTGGAATGCGGCAATGCATTCTCATATTAGCCAGACGCCATCTTGTCTGGATATGAATCAGCTCATTCCAGGTCAATATATCGTTGAATATGGCGATTTCGCATTCCTCAATCTCGATGAACGGCCGGATGACCGACAGAGCTTCAGCGCGTTGCTTTCCGAAATCCGTTTCCTGAGCCCGAATGTATTTCGAAAACGACTGAATCGACCGTGTGGTGAGACGATAAACCGGGATAATCATGAAATTATGTCGTCCAAGGATATAACTGCGATCTACTATCAACAAACCTATATCGTACATGACCATTCAACGGATACCTTTTCGGTCTTTCATAGTGCAAGTTCAGAATTTTGTCAAGGGCTAAAGGATGAAGGCGGAACCGTAGCGCCATTAGCAGCATGATACGCCGATTGGTTTCCGCCGATACGCAGGGCTCAGCATGAGCTATGATTCCCCCTACATCGTCTAACGATATCCATTGAACTAATACATGATCGCATCTTCATCACCAATAAATACGGTTCTGGTGTCTTTGAGTACCTGTGTTTTTGGCAATGTCTTTATGACGATCATCTCTGCAAAAGAAAGTTCGCATATCCTGGCTAGATCGAATGCAGAGCGTTTTGGAGTCTTTAGCGTTATACTGGATTGAACAGAGATTCCCAGGTTCGGGGGTTATGCAACCGCTGATGACGCATTTCAAGAAATTACTCGATGTCCGGTCCGTTAGTTGTTCCAGTTTGATTCTCTGAAGAATCCATCCCAACTGCAGAGGAGTCACTGTATTCTCTTCATTTAGCATCTCGATGATGTCGATAAGCTTGTCGAATGACAGACATTGGTCAAGGTCGGAAAATCCTTTGGATTGGAGTCCTTCCAAGAGCTCAGAGCGGGATATTTGACCGTCTGAAGTCCTATCGAATACCTGGAACAAACGGGTGCACCCTTCGGTAGTGACATCAAACATTTGGGTGTCGATTTCTGAAATATTCCCAAGTGGGATCGGATGCGCACACTTGGCTAATTCTGTCCAAATAACTTCGCTGATATGGCCTAAGCCAAACCAAGTTCCGAAATCCATGGTGTCCATGGACTGAAAATCATCAGCCGAACCGGCTGAGAACGCTTTGACAAGGTTGGGGACTGTTATTTTCGAAGTATTATGCGAAATCGAAGTTCGCGATCTATCTAGGAGCGGTTTGCTGAAAGGCTGAATGGTTTCCATACCGCATATATATATTTCTGGTCCATTCCCACAGTTTGCCAACACAGTACATATGTACCAGTTCCGACAAACGCGCTCAACTCCCAGACCAAAAACACCTGACTACAGTACACTTGATTACATGCAGTTACAGTTGACCAAAACCAGACCATCACTTATATTGACCAGAATGTATCCCAAGCGAATCTTGCTCACTGTCAGGTAGATCGACAGTTTATTCTTCGCATATATAATCACGACAGTTGAATTTTTCGACATTAATCTCAGTGCGGGCGAGCTGAGAAAATCACATCACCTCTTTAACCTGGGAAACATCTTCATCTTCTTGAACAACAACAGTGTACCAGCAATAATCAACAAAATTAAGCACCAGAAATATGCATAACCATATCGCCTATACTACAGGTGAGAATTGACACGGAATGGAGAGGCGCATCAGACTACCAAGTCAGCTCTGGGATCGATGATTGCTGGTGATCAACGTCGTAAAAATTCATTCCATATAAACCCTGAAGCCATATTAGCGTTCCAAAGAACTCTTGGCGATGCGATGTATACCGTTATAAATTGGGCAGGAATGAACAGAGTTGTAACCATCTGAAACTAGGCTGAGACAAACGGGTCATCGGGGAGGATTTGCACCAGCCTACCGATAATATGAACAGCATTGTATTTGTTCGGGTGTCCTTGTATGTGCGAACCTCATTCTTTAACGAATCGCATTGTACACTCATTTGTTCCATGTCCAGCAGCGAATTGTTGATATCTTCATCACCTATACAGTTAGTTAAGAGTCAGGACTGCAAACGCGGAGACATCTGCGCTGAGACAATTATCGTACAATCTGCCAAATAACGCCTGACAAAACACTCAGGATTGCTACGGGCTTCCTATGCAGAATTACCTGATGCTTCCGTTGCGCTCTGGATCGTCCGCTAAGCCTCTGACAATTCTTCGCAAAGGTCGGATTTTTCGCTTTAGATTCTCTGTACTCACAGTCGAACTGTTAATTAACCATTATCGCAACTCAGAGTATCTCGACCTAAATCGTCATTAAGGGCGATGATCATCTTCATATTATTTGTCGCATAATGGGACTCCTCAGTGTGAAGTAGATCCTGAGAATATGCGGTTTAATGATGCGTTTGGATACAAATCGAAGCATAACTTGATGGAATTCTATGAGGCTTCGAAGTGCATTGACGACATTAGCAAGGTCTTTTGCGATTGCCTCAAAGACTATAGGAAACTTAGTTAACTCTTCACAAAATTCTATTTGAATATACTTGCGAATTGAAGCCAATCACTGTTGCCACGCCTTAACATCGAGTAGTTAGCCTCAAGTTGGCCAGTAACACCACTAAATATGGGCTCTGCAGATGCGTCTTTCCACATCGACGGCGATTTGCCGTTATCAAACTCGTTACTATGAATTCGAAGATTTGCTGAAATCCATTTTGACTGCTCGAACTATGAGACCCAGGTGCAACATTAATATTCTCACTACTTACTTGGACATGAATCAGTTCGTTCCATCTGATGCGATCATTCCAGATTGCAACCTGACATTGTTCTATCTCAACAAATGGTACAGGCCGAGGGCCAGATTCATGCCGCGTAAGATGTGAGTGTGTAGTTTTGGTTCTTCTTTCACAGATATCCATTGACTGCCGCGACAGTTTGGTCAAACGGTAAACAGGTAGAATTAAGAAATCAAAACGACCGAATATATATCTATATACAGCTGAGAAACGACACAGGAGAACAAGCCAACCAAATACCGTTTCGGTGTTTCCCAATCCAAATTCAGAACACGGTCAAGAGAGAGCGGGTGTAGCCGAAACCTCAGGCAAAGCATAAGAACAATTCTTCGGTTCTTTTGAGCAACAGAACACCTACTCAAATCGCCATCTAAACCAACCACGTCGGCGAACGCAATCCAGTGCACTGAGGCTAATGTTGCTGATTAAATTTCAATTATAGAGGCTATCAGGTAATGCATACCCTTGCTGCTGAACGAATTGGTGTGGTGCTCATCTTTTAAAAAGAAGTTCCGCTGGTCTGATACTGTCAAAATATCGGCAGAGATGGACTCGCGTGGATTGTATATGAAACTTGTTAGAGGAGAGTTTTTGAAACAGTTGCACTCATTGTCGTAGCTTTTGATGTCGAAAAATGCAGAGTTCGCCAACTTTTCGAGTTTAACTCGTTGAAGTATCCAACTCAATTGTTCAGGAGTGACAACCTGAGCTCCGGCATTGATAACTTCTAAAATGTCGATTAGCTCTTGATATGATTGGCAAGCATCCAGACTAGAAAATCCTTTGGATTCTAGACCCATTGTTAGCTCGGCCCGAGAAACTCGTCCGTCGGCTGTGGTGTCAAACGCTTGACAGAGATGTGTGCAGCTATCCAGCGTCACGTCGAACATCTGTGGCTCAACTCCAGAAGCAGTCTCAAGCAGAATGGGATATGCACATAGCGACAGCTCTTTCCAGATATGGTTGCTGATCTTACCAATCCCGAACCACGTGTCGGACCCATATTTGGATTGATTCGAGGGCGACATTTCGACTACAACATCGGTTGTTTTGGAGATGGAAGGTGCCTCAGACGACATCAATCCTGTCAAAGCGATCCCCGAAGACGTGAATACGTTCTTGACGAGAACAATTTGCAATTATTATCAGGAAATTGCGAACGAGAGAATTGATTCGGATATTATGAGAGAGAGAGATATAGACTGAGATGGTAACGTTACCCTGTCACAATATACCACCATCTTCTAACGGTTATACTGGTACATGTCATGTCAATCATGATACCACTGGTATAGGGTAATAGGTATGATTGTGACATAGAGAGGGCTGCGACCCCATTTTCTATTTAACACATCTGGGGAGGTGTTCGCGTTCCTGAAACCCAAATCACATCTGAAAACAATCGTATGACCAGCGCGATATATATATATGGGACTTCATCAAATGGGATATGAAAAGGTTCAGATTCGTCAAAAGGGGAGTGTTTCTAGCTGGGTTTATTTGATTGGTCATTATTGACAACGATCCGCTTGAGGCAGATCAGATCATCGAAACCTACCCATGTACGATGCCCACGACAACGCACGTGCATGAATAACCCGCTGGTGTCAAATAATGCTGTCTGCCTCGTGGCCCAAGGACTGTTAATCTCTGTACGGACCCGCATTGATTAAGATGATTATGAGGCGTACATTATCAATTGCAGCAGCTGCAGCACCAACATCATCCAGCAAATGGCCCAGATTACAGTTCTGGCACGTTCTGCTTGGTCTGTCAGCGCCAATCGGCTATTATATCGTGCGGGATCGCCGCAAGACTGCAGCATTGAATGATGCCAGCACCGAGCTGGTCTCTGCTCGAAGACAAGAGCTGGAGGATTTAGCATCTCGCAGTAAACTATCCATTGATTCAGGTATTTTATATATCGATATTTTATAACAATCTACATGGAATCAATGCGCTATTTAGCTCGGGCGATACAGGATCGGTTGCAGCAGTTCCCTAATGGTATAAGGCCTGACGATCTAGGTGACTTGTTTGTTGCATCTTGCCCAAACACTGAAGCACAATCCTGGGATATGCTTTGCATGTTTCGCAATTCGCCCACGACTGCCGAGAAGCTGGAAATTGCTGAAGCCGCTGTGGGAGTTTCGATGCTTATAAATGAATCAGAGCCAATTCAGACGGTCGATTTGGCGTGGAGAGCTGTTCAACCGGGCATGGGATCGATATCGTTTGATCAGTTCGTTGATCTTCTCGACAGAATGCTGAGAACAGGGCATTTCACCCCGATAAGCCTGTTAAGGCAAACCCGTCTACTTCCACCAGAATGGTCAATAATATCAGGCCAGGGTATAGCTGAACTCTACTACAAGAAGCTCGATAAACCGCAGTCGTCGACCATTACCATTGACGAATTCAGGACGAAAGCTTCAGGTCTAAGCCACGACGGTGATCTAACCCTCTGGTATTTACTGCCGAAGAAGAAGTCCAAGAAGGTCAGCGACGATGGGGCCGATAATCCTAAACCAGCCAAAGAAGAGGGCCAAGATTCTCATTTCGCCGGAGATGATGCTCTCAAGAGTTCACAGGTCGCAATCGAAGGAAGCGAGAGCCGTTCAACCTAAGCCGTAAATCATTGTTCTATATCATACAGTACCTTTCCGACGATATCTTCACACGATATTTTCCTGACCACCCCCTATCACTGATGCCGTTCGCTATCAACCCCATATAATGCAGAGCATTATTCCGGGCCGAACCGATCATCGCCGCCCCAATGGAGCATCCGCCTTGATTGGAAAGTGGTTCAGCTCTAAACAAAGTGATCATCTATCGCAATCTGAGGTGTTCATCTAAAATTGATATTTTCAGAGGAATTGCCGCCTGTTCGCGAGTTTGGTGATTCCGACGCTTCGTTAGATCATAGCAATCTGCTGTCATTGCATCAATACCGATCTGATCCACGCCAGACCGTTGAGTGCTGGATCAACGATAGAATCGGCAAAGACCCTTTGATCGAGCTCAGTGATCGAATAGACGCGCTGTTGCCGACGCCGCTAGCGCCACCTGCCCAACACGCCAAACCGTACACGACCGACCGCAAGGCCCTGGACCGATTGGGAATCTCGAGAACCCATCTAATTCAGGCTGGGCTATCGGAGAATAATGTTGATCGATTCTACAGGACGTTGTTCGTTTACAGTAGTGGTCTGCAGGAACTGATGGGCGATATAGCTCAGGGATCGCAGAACTCCCACGATATCGTCAGGCGATTCTGGAAGGCGTACTGGATCATCGCGGATAGGTTTGTTCTGGTCAAGGCCAAGGATGTCGTCGGCGAGTTACGGGACGACTTGCAGGAACAGTTTCAGGAGTTCCATGAACGGCAACAGAGAATGACGGCAATGACCGAACAAACCAAAACCGAGTTTGCACAGAAACTGCAATCGCTGAACGATGTCATATCGAGACAATCTTTAGAAAAATCGTCATTAGAACAGGTAGGGAATATTGTTTAGCAGTTTGGCAAACGATGGTGATCTGTTGTCCGTTTGACAGATAATAATGGATCAGAAGGCAGCAGCAATTGTCGACAGGGCGACCATAGCAGAAGGGCAAATCGCCAATGCCGATCTGGCCAATAGGATAGTTACATGGCAGGAGAGAATGTCACAGATGGAAATCGACCTGAACCGGATGCGCAAAGACAAAACGGAGAGCGACGCGCAGGTCAACGCTGTCGTTGCGCGAAGGTCTCAAACGCTCTTTTCTGTCGTGGAATTGTATTGATGGGGGTGATTCAGAAAGAAGTGTGAGGAGGTAATCGCTGGGAATGAGAAGCGTCTAATGGAGCTGGAGTTCTCAAACAATCGGCTGAGCGGGGAGAAGCGGAACCTGGAAGAGCGGGTGGCCGAGCTGGCGCGATCACTGCAGAGCGCCAGCGATAGCAATCGGACACTGACCGGCACGATCGGCGATATGCAGGTGCAGGTACTGGCCAGGGACCAGGAGATGGCCATATTACGCCATGACCATGACCAGAACAGGTCGCGATTGGAGATGGAGATTAGTCTGAGGAAACCACTAGAACAGGTAGAATGTTGGTTCCTAATCGCATTTCTGTCCAGGGTCTGAGGTGACGATAACAGAAATGTTCAGTATTAACTGACATGATCGACACGTTGTCCAGATCTGAGGTTTGCCTTCAATCATCGGTCAATTCGCTGACCGTCGAATTGAACGCAAAAACCACCGAACTAGCGTCAACGAACGCGAAATTGTCAGATGTTGGGCGACAGTTCCATGAACTGTCCGATTTGACCAGGGCACTCAACGAAGAGAAGGAGCAGATATCTGGGGAGTTGGGCGAGCGAACCCGACAATGCGATCAGATGAGAAAAGAATTTTTACGAATGGGGGAAGACCTGTTTAATATCAGACGGTGCCGCGCCGATGATCTACGCCGATCGCGAGAAGAACATCACCGGTTGGTGGATACGAGACAGTTGGCCGACCGACTTGATCGAGAGCGATCGGAACTGGAGAATCGGGTGCAGACCCTGGTGAGCTTGGTGGGCGAGGGGAAAGAACAGCTGAAGATGACGCTGGCCCAACACTTTAAAGACTGTAGCCAGCTACGATATGAGATCAGGTCGGTGGCCGTTCAGCGCGATGAGTACGCCGAGATGATGGCGATACTGAAGAAAGGGGAACAGATACTTCAACAGGATATCGCACAGGTCAATAATCAGATTATGGCCAGGAACTCGCAGATTGCGGGTTTGGTGGAACAGGTTCGGGTAGGTAGAATCATGGACTGGGTTGATCGCGATCGGAACAGGATAAACGATTATTGTGGGCAGGTCGGGGAACAAGAAATGCGACGAGTTCAGGGGGAGATGGATGTGCTGAGTGGACAGAAGGAGGCGGAGTCGACACGATTGGTATTGGCGAGACAGGATTTGGTCATGGCCATCGACACCAATACGAGATTATTGCGGCAGGTTGACGACCTTAAACAGACAATATCGCAATCCAGATCATCATATGATCAACTCCAGACAGAATATACCTTATTGAGGTCAGCTCCTTAACAACTCATTTGGTTCTGTTTCGTTTACTGGAACTGCACGGCTTGAACAACATATATTGGGGATTTATATTTAAAATTAGGACTGATGCGGCGACAGCTCTTCATCAGGTCCAAGAACAGGTTGATCAAGAGAGGGAGGCGCGATACCAGGCCATTGACAACATCACCCAATTACACGCCCAACAGATCGCCCAACTCACTGATCAGATCACCGCCGCCAGTGCCGTCGAGACCGAGCTTGAGCGCCTGCTCGTCGTTCGCGTTCAGCAATGCTCAAAAATCTCTTTGGACCTCAAACACCAGGTCAAAACAAATAGCGCCAACATCGAATCTTGGGCTAAACAATCGCAAGTACGCGTTGATGTGCCCCATTAAATTGACCACCGGTTCCAGATTGAGATATGGTGTTGGCATCAGGTAATGGAGGGCGAGCGATTATCACTGCAATTGCGTCTGGATTCGGTTCTGGCTGCAAACCAGAGCCTGGAGCTGAAAATGCAGGAGACGATGACGGATAGTCAAGCACGAGCCGATCGATTCGCATCGTCCGCTTATCATGATCAATTACAGATAGCGACGCGACCGGACACTGTATCATCGGGAACACAAACTCAGGTGATAATAACGGCGCCCAATCCAGCCGAACAGACCGAAATCGCATCCCGCGATCTATCGTCGCTATTACACCCGTTTACCCAATCGCCATCAACGGTTGCGATCGAATCTCAGACCGATCCGCCCGGATTAGCGTTCGTCGATCGGTTCTGGTCGCGATCTCATCGGCGGAAACGCGCCCAGCCCCTCAAATATTCATCGTCAACGAGCGACGCGATGGTATCCAGTGATGGGACGACTGGGGATATCGCCGCCATCGTAGCGCCATTGGCCCTCGTACAGTTCAAAGGGACACAGAAACCGGATTCAGCTGAGTCAGGGCCATCGTCGTCGTCCCTGATCCGATTGCCGTCGTTGACGGGGCGATCAGGAGCGATACCGGTCCAGGCGGCGGTTCAGGCCGATAATGTGTTCCTGGCCCATGGGCCGTCGACGTCATTATCGATGATGGGGACACCGTTATCCAATAGACGGCGACCGGTGATTCCAGACACCTGATCGTGATCTGGACCCGTTCTAAAACAGTTTAAAGACCTATTCGGCCAATGGATTGACCCTTGGGGGGTTTTAGATCATATTTTTATAAAGTTGGGCGAATTAGGTCCAAAGCTAGAATGTGTCCGGGCCATCGACAATACTCAGCCAGATGACGGGTTTGAACCCCTTTGTGATTGTGATGTTGGTATATCTAGGGGGAGCAGCGACCAATGGGGTTCTGAAATAATAGAGCGGAGTGATGTTGGGATAAACTGGTGTTGATCATATAGTGATGATCATATATGGATAGGGAGATAATATTGGGGATATATTGAATATATAGACGCGCGTGCCATGATAAATAACATGATCACCAGATTACACACACAATCAAGGACAGGATAACGATCACATCAATGGAGTCAGCGATTGGGCCCATTCCCCCATAATAATCTCTCAACCCATATTCCCTATCGCCATCCCCCAAGAGGATCGCCACCGCGGCACCCCCACGATATAATACCTCATGATCGTCAGGGACACGATCGCCATCGGGATCGTAATCACCGCCACCATCATCGCCATCACCGCTGACCAATCGGCCCTCGAACCGGCCTACGATTGCGCCAACGGCCGTTCAACCGATCGTGTGATCTCCTTGACCGTTGACGGTGGTCCTAACGAATGGACACCCCAGATCCTCTCCATATTGCAGTCGTTCAACGTCTCAGCGACGTTTTTCGTGGAGTCGAGTCAGTTCGTGACGAGCGATTCGCGACAGCAGATGTTGCGACAGATGATCGCCAACGGGCACACGATCGCTTGCCGAGCTCAATCCGTTGATCAGGTCTATTGCCAACAGCAGCTGATCAAGGTGATCGGATATCATCCCGTTCTCAGACGCCCTCCCGATCTCACCAGCGTCGCCAATCAAGTCGACGACGCCCGGAAAGCGTCTCAGATCGTCGCGCTGTGGAACTACGATTTCGCCGACTGGAACACCGACGTGTCCGATGCCGACCTGATGGCGCTATATCGTCAGGAACTGGGATTACCAGCGAGAACACCGGTGATCGACGACGGGGGTGTCGATCGGCGGAACGGGTCGTTCATTGTTCTGATCCAGAACGGTAAACGCATATTGAATGGGATGGGACCGGGGCGGACTCCAATGCTGGCGCTAGCGTTGAATCTGTCCGGTACCCCATACCACTATATATCGTTGCCAGATTGCCTGAATATCGACCCATATTCATCATATACGACACCTGAACAGTCTACACCATCATCGGGTACTGATCAGACCGCTATTGTTTACGCCATCGTCTTCGCCATCCTGTTCGCCATTCTGGCTATGGCCGGGGCGTTCTATGCCCGAGCCAGAAGGAAGCTGCACGAGCAGGCAAGAGAGCAACGATTTCGGTAGGATTTCCGCAATTCCATCCAGGTTGAGTTTATCAGGTATTGACCGTCGATTGTGGTGGCGATTTTCAGAGACGAGGAATATGGACTAAGGGTGGATTCACCAGAGAATGTGTTCAAAGGCGATCGGCGCGATTTCGAGCAGTCGGTTCCTGTCTATCTGGATGACAGGCCTGATGATCGGCCGATTATCGCCACCGGCTCGAGCCGCGCCATCGCATCATCGCTGTCGAAGGAGCCGAAGAAGAAGAAGGATTTCCACGATCTGCGAACGTCCCACTACTCGATGGCGATAGATCCCCATGGACGATTGCGCCGTCATCGTCGGGCGACGACCAAGGTTCGCTACAAGATCGATAGCCGACCGCAGCCGATATTGGATCGGCATCGCCTACCGGGGATCAGAAGGAACTCGGATCCGTCATTTACCGATGGCGATGAGCTATTTGAGGATATGGCGCCACGACCTGATCCGATGGCGCTACCGTTCCAGCGATTAACGTATGGTGATGGCAATAGAGGCGATCCTAAAGGACACGATCGGGTCCCGGTCAGGGAATCGCAGCGCGATGATGATGTCGATGGGGATTTCCGCCAGGATTATCCGATAACGGCTGGGGTTAAGACTGACCTATGGGTTAGACAGAAACCGCCACGAACCGGCCATAAAGGCTATAACGGCTGATGTACGACGAGAGCGATTCGAGAGGGAAATAGTTTATTGAGGGAAGGACCGCCCGCTGCTGATGCAGTTTAATGGTGGCGATGATGGCTATGATGATCGTCGTGATGTTCGTGATGATCTTCGTGATCGTCGTCACCGTGATGTCCCCCATGGTGTTCATGATCGCCATGGTGTGAATGGTGTCCATAATCGCCATGGTGTCCATGATGTTCATCTGCCCACAAACAACAACATATCGTCATCAGACACGATCAGACCCCATCGCTCTTGATTCCTTACGGTATTCGTCGTCTTCATCATCGTCATCGTCATCATCATCGTGATCGTGATGTCCATGATGATCGTCCTCGTCGTCATAATCTTCATGATCTATTCCAAACAACACCCAATTAAACAATATACGATGATTCCCTGAACGTGTTGATTATCTACCGCCATGATATGATTTAACGGGTGATATAATGATCAACAGGACGATGGAGCTCAATATCAACATTGCCATATTCGAGGTCATTCTATTCAGATCGTGACAGGTTATTCCTGATTAACAATAACAATTCGTTTGTGAGAATGGTGAATCTGTCGTGATGATTTCGACAGTGTTGTTGTTGATTGAGTCACCGTCTCCCACTCAAATGAATCATGGCCCCTTGCCAGTGGGTCACCCTTCCGTTCGACCACCTGTTTCTCCTTGATCACCTCGCTTGGTCGCTCGTTCGTCCTGGCCAGGTTCGCTCCCATCGCCCATCAATAAACGATAAGCGAATACGCGTTATGACCATGATATATTGTAATGATGGCGATATCCAACGGCTGTGCTGTCAATAGCCATATTCATCGACTGGAAACAGTAATCGTGATAATGATGTCCAGTTCGGGCAATCCTGGCAAGGGTATTGTTCCTGGCCAATCGGGTATCCATTCTAACTGTAGCGCCATCTCGTGTCGGTCTGATATCCTGTTGCGCCAGATGGTCTATGGCGCCCGTTAGTTCATCGGGGAAAGGAGTGCCCCTTGGCACACCTATCATGGTCTGTGGAACATGGGGCGATACTCGATAATCAAGGGGATAATAACCACCACAATCGACCAAAGGTTGAATATGACGTCAATAGAGCGGTAAATCATAGACAGTAGAGAACTTCATACTGTATTTTCGGTAGAATATTGGTTCTAGACGGTTCGACTGGCCAAGATGGCGTATGTTATCGCTGGCGTCTGCCTGATTGTTGAGCGACATAAAGCCAATTGGTAGGGTGTGACAGCAACGACTATCAACCACATTTATTATGGAGTTTATGAAGTTTATGTCTAACTGTGTCACGACAATGGCCATGAAGAAGAGGTGTCTCATGTGATTGATGTGATTGATACACACTTTTTCTCCAATACCCCATGTGTTCGGGCTAGAGGGCAACCTCAGCGCACCGAGGAGTGGTGCTGTGTAATCCTCTCCATATCCAGTACATGAATCCTATCGTAGCTGTACATGCCATACCATCTGCCATCCTAGATCATCATGCCCATGTTGGACAATCAATCCCCTGTGGGCGTCACTGCGTTTCTGTTCTCGAGGGCGCCCCCGACAGCCGTGTTCTCTCGTCAGTAATTTGTCAACCTAGCGATCATTATGCAGGTCAGTCCTGAACTGATGATAATCGTCTCTGGAGCGAACACCTCCTCCTCACCGTACATACTGTAGAACATGTCACCAATCTGACCCTTAATCAGACATCACCATAAAACGGTTCGACACCCAGACCATTTGATCGATCAGGACTGTTGTGTGAGCCACCGAAAACCGCAACGGACATGGAGAAAGAATATACGCGGCGCGCCCTAACGTTGGTGGATGGATTTTTATCTGAACCACCAATATTTGTATTTTCAGAGAAAGTGTGGCAGTCAGGGTCTATCTCTGGACGATATTCACAATTTGAATCTATGAATAGCGACAGCGACATCACTCTGCGATGATTGAGTATAAGGTTGTGTGTGAGTGATATTGAGTGAGTGTGTGATAGATGGTGATTGGTAGAGTGATATTATAGACCCAATGTATTATGTGACACAGTTGGTTGATTGCCAACGGATGACCCATGTGTCGGGTCCCTTGTTGTGAATCTCCCCATCAATTATGTGGCACAGTTGGCTGATGACCCATGTGTCGGGTCCCTTGTTGTGAATCTCCCCATCAATTATGTGGCACAGTTGGCTGATGACCCATGTGTCGGGTCCCTTGTTGTGAATCTCCCCATCAATTATGTGGCACAGTTGGCTGACTGCCAACGGATGACCAAGTGCTGGGTCCCTTGTTGTGAATCTCCCCATTAATTATGTGACACAGTTCCCTGGTTGTCAACAAGATGACCATTCGTCGCTGTGGACAGGTATCTTTTTGAATCTCAATTCCAACACCACCCTCTTCTAGGCAATATCACCCGCTTCCAACTGAAATGATGCTTTTGCCGCCTTCCCGTAAAAAATCCCATAAAAACCTCGTTGTGATTGTGGGTGTGGTCGCCATAACAGTTGCAGTTATTGGGATGGCCGCTTGGGAAAAGGCCATGAAGAAAACCAACGGCTCTGTTGAAGAAATCAGTAAAAGCGGGTCCAATCGACAGCAGATCACACCCGTTAATTCAGACTCGGCCACAGATTTGGCTAATTCCAACGTGGAACCCGAGGGCTCGTCCGTATCAGTCCAGAACCAGGATCGTGAGGTTTCTATCAGGTCTCCAACGGAACCAGATGATCAATCAAATTCAGTTTTGGAGAAACATGTTGAAGAACTCAAGGCAGAGAAAGTGCGACCTGAACCCGATGTCCATTTGAACAACAATGTGATCGTCGTCGATGATTTTGATGTCGTCAATTCCCAGGAAACTCCCGTATCTCATTCGGAGAAACCAGTGGTTTCTGCACCAAAGACTACTGTTGACGAGACAGAGGTTGAAGACTTACAAGAAGACCAACTCGCTGTCAACCAGACTGATAACGACACTGCGAGATCTGTCCTTGATCAAAACTGGCATGAAGGGTTTCATGAGAAAGAAGACGAGGAGGTGAATTTAAGAAATGGAGACTATGGCGATGATTCCGAGACCAATGTCGAAATGGAAACCCTATCGCTTTCATCTACAGGTCCTGTTGATGTCAACTCAGACGAACTCTCGACAGAGCCGGCAATTCGAACGGAGACAGACTTAGCACTAGAAATGGTTTCTGTAGCCATTCCAAGCGATGATCAGGGGGATATACCACTTGGCACAGACCACCCCGATTCTATCAGTTCACAAACCGAACCAGGTTCAGATTGGAACCCAGATCAACAACTAGATGGCAAATCGTTAACACCGGAGAGTCTATTTTCTTGGAACTGGTTCTTTCCAAAACATGAAGTTAAACAATAAACAATCGGCGATCATGATGGGGTTAGAATCGGATGCTGTCGACCAATCTTTCCTTTCAAGTAAGGGAATCGACCCTGGCAGTTCCGTCGCATCCCAACGCTAATCCCAACGCTACAATTTCAAATAAACTTGAGGATAAACCGGAGTAAGAAGTCATTATTCCACCAGAGGGATCACTGATAGCTCAAATATAGCACAGCAAATATATCAGCAATAAGTTTGGATTTAACAGAGAGTTCGGTTGAGTAATCACGTTGGACTGGATTCATCGTTCGGGATCAACCGTCGCCTGTGCGCTATTCCTCTCTTTATTAGACAATAAACACATCGGCCTACCCGATTGTGGCTTTAGTGCCAGCCGAGTACAGCGATTTGAATGGGGCTCTACTAATGGACGACATGACCATGACGCCACTGCATGCTCTGACAACTCAATGTAGACAAGGAATACTATGTTAACGACGTGACAACCTTTTTTGCTCAGCGAGACCTTCAGAAAATGTGCTAGACAATCAAATCGAGTGTTGATGCAACTGTTGCCCAGCTGTCACCTGGGCGTAGAGCAGTACTGTATTTCTGACAATTAGACAATCCATCAACGTTGTCCGCAAAGTCCCGTCAGTTTTTTACGGGCCTACACCACAAACAATATTTTGATTTGCCGAACATTCATCGTATCTGGACCTTTAAATCAATTGGTTTATTTGGTGCTGTTGGTTGGAGCTGAATCCAACACGACCCGCTCGACCTTTGTTCACCAGATCGAGGGTCGAGCGGTTTGTGTGGATTCAGCTCACCGCAATAAATACAACTATAAGGTTATGTCAAAGGAGCTTGGGCCATGGCAATTCTCATGGTTGGTCTCATGCGACAAACAATAATCTAATTTGCCGACAAATTTATCGTATCTGGATCCTCTCTGTCAATTACTTTATTATTGTTTCTTGTAGACGACGAGCCACGAGTGGTGCCGGTTGGTTGGAGCTGATTCAACACGAACCGCTCGACCTTGGTTCAACAAGTCGTCAAACACGTAATAACCCGGCAAGGCCACATGTTCCTTCAAAACATGTGCGAAAAATGGTTGCCTGTGGCTGTAGTGGCAGAAATTCGGCCAATCAATCTCCAATTGCCGTTGTCTTGAATTGTCATAATCTCAGAGAAATCCACTATCGTTAACTCCATGTGTTCCGGCAAGCCAATGACATTAATTTGCTGGGAACTCTGATCACCGTTCGATATTGATGATTCAACACCTACAAATTAAGCACAAGGAAATATAATTTCAATATTTCAAGGGCGCTTTCCATTTGCGAATCAGACGATTGAATGGTCTGAGCCATTATCACCACTAATGTCGATAAGTGAGTCGCAATTCATATTTCGATTATGATTGGAGTTGTTTACTAGTAAGTAGATAGTGGTTAGTGGAGCGTCCAAACACGCGTTCATAATGCTAATCGCGGTTGATTTCGAGNTCAGACGATTGAATGGTCTGAGCCATTATCACCACTAATGTCGATAAGTGAGTCGCAATTCATATTTCGATTATGATTGGGGTTGTTTACTAGTAAGTAGATAGTGGTTAGTGGAGCGTCCAAACACGCGTTCATAATGCTAATCGCGGTTGATTTCGAGATTGCAAAAAGAGCTGCAGTTTGATGAACCCGTCCTCTTGCGACAAGTACGACAAGGTCAGAGCGATTCGCGTACACATATCGACATAGTCGTTATCTCCGGGCAAACTTAATGCCCTTCTGATCCGAATAATCAGTCAAACGGTCAACAATCCAGTCGAACGTTTTTCTCGACACGCGAAAATTTTGGCGGTACCAATTGTCAATAGGGCAATCTTCTACACCTAAAATAGCTGTTAAATATAGTAGCTGGAAAGTATATGCAATGCCAGCCTTCCCAAATATTTTCTCGAACCGTATGCATTGTTTTTGAAAGCCGCCTGTGCCGATGCTCATCAGCATCAATAACAGCAGCAGCTGCAGCAACGCACGACATCGCGGCGGCAATGCATATCATTCCGGTGTCGTCCATAGTTAAGCTGTTTGCCAACTTCTATCGAATGATCCAGCACATCAGATCATGATTTAAACACTCATTTCCTCTACCTAAAATTTTGAGTGCCAGCAGGGGACAGTGATGGTGAAAGGGGGTAACCGGAGCCTCCACTGTATAAAGATTACAGTGTAGGGGTACCGAAGGTGTACACTGTATACAGTGTATGGTGGACATTTGAGATACAGTGTACTGTACCAGTACAAGTCACGGTGGGCAGTTGAGATGGTTGCGCCATCATACCTGTAAATTGATTGGTGGAATGAACTGTAGAATGACGCTGGTTTATAGCTCATTATTGACCCATTCATTTGATACAGCGTTATCTATCTGACCAGCGATACTGGTGTCTGGATTGGCTGGCGACATGTCGAATCAGGATGGGGACGATCTGGACCTATCAATGTCGGGATATATGTCCAGGAAGCGGGCTAAGCTTGGGTCCCAATTCGAAAACCGAGGCGTAGTATCGACCCTATTCAGCAATATCAATATATTTGTGAATGGACGAACGACCCCATCTCAGCGAACCTTATGGGAATTAGTAACTGAATATGGTGGATCATTCTCATTAACGATGGTTGGTCTAAACTGCCCCATTATATCGTCATCATAATAAACTGGTGCTATATACATTGTTTATATAGTGCCCTGAAGTGACCCATGTTGTCGCCACCGGAATTGCCAACACCAAAATCGACACATTTCGAAAGTCCCGAGTTCGTGTTGTCAGGCCAGATTGGATCATTGAATGCATTACCCAATCCAAGTAGGAGATCACTGGGTTAATATATATATCATATTTATTGAATTAGTGGTCAGATTGATTAGCTGGGTGGATTATACAGTTCCTGAACTGATCACACCAGATCAGCCGAATATTAATCAGTTTCTCACACAATACAGGTATGTGCTATTTAACTGCACATTTATCCCTTTATATTGAACCGAACGATTTTTTGGGGGGTTTCGTAGTCAAGTACAAGGCCAGTCAGTTGACAGTAGCTCATCTGATAAAACGCCATCCATTGCCGCTGTTCTGTCGGATGTCGAACCGCCTGGAGAACGCGTTCCGCCGCTCTTTATTGAACCGCCATATGACCAGTTCGAGGAAGACGATTCACATGATCATCTGGATCTTGGTCAATCAACATTATCGACAGCTCTTAATCGATCGACGATATCGCCAGAGGAGAAATTGATGAATCGCATTGGTATTGGCTCTGAATATCCGTTGTTTTCCTTGATCTTGTATTGCTCATCATTCGATTTCGTTTATAGGAGATCATCGGTTTGATAAGACGGTTAGCCGTTATATTTGAGTTCCCGATTGTGTTCTCTGTTTTTTAACTGATTCTCCTTCCAGCCGTATAAGAATTCATCATTGCCCAGCTTCACATTAACAGATCCCGATTTTGTTGCCAACTATTTCTCCCAATCGCGCCTCCATTTTATTGGCTCTTGGAAAGAGAAGTTCGAATGTAGTCTTGTTCATGAGCTTCTGCAGTTGGTATGATTTCATCGCCGTTCCTCGCGTATTAATGCTGAAATCATCACCGTTTTAGAAGCCGTTATATTCCATGGCTAAAGGTGATCGTGGTCACATCCTTCATATCGATATGGACTGCTTTTTCGCCTCGATCTCGATCAGGTTGTTGTTATCATTGCTCCTGACATTCTCAATCTGGTCCATTAACTATTTATTTTAGAGATCGTCCTGACTTGAAAGACAAGCCTGTTGCGGTCTCTCATTCCAAATCAGGTCTCGGCAATTGCGGAAAAAATTTCAAGCCTTTGCGCTTCTTGCTTAAGTTGTCGCATTGGTCATTTAGGAACCGGTGAAGTATCAACATGTAATTATGTGGCTCGATCGTTTGGTGTTCGATCCGGAATGTGGATGAAGGAGGCACTGCGACTCTGTCCGAATCTTCAGGTGGTCAAGTTTGAGTTCGATAAGTATTCGCAGGCGTCCGAGACAATATATGAGTATTGCAATTGTCCTGAACCATTCGTTCAATATTGATTGAACGTTTTTGATGGATAGGATATTCTATGGAATAACGCATACGGTTCAGGTGTTAAGCTGTGATGAAGCGCTTTTAGAAATTCCCAAATCTGCCAATCCGATTCAAATCGGCGAACAAATCAGGGCGGAGATATTTCTTGCCACCGGTTGTACAGCAAGTATTTAATAGTCAATTGCTGTATGAGAGAGCTCCTAAACTGTCATGAAGGTGTCGGTATTGGAGACTCGATTTTATTCGCCAGATTAGCGACTCGTGAAGCGAAACCCAATGGCATCAGACGGATCACCGAATCGGAATCAATGAATTATTTACTGAAACTGGAGAATATTCGGGATTTGCCTGGTCTTGGGCCAAATACCCAAATGGCGCTACGCGAGAAGTTGCAAATCACAACCATTCATGAACTGCGTCTAGCAGCCAAACCCGAATTGCAGAGGGTTCTTGGCTCAGCCTTAGGGTTATCGCTTTATGAATTCTGTCGGGGGATCGATAAGCGGACTCTAAATTCGAATTATAAGGTCAGGAACCAAATGGGAGCTGAAATTGGCTGGGGTGTACGATTTTTCGTTCAGGGTTTGCATGATGGCGGTATCTTCTTGATTTTTGTCTCATTTGATGTCAACAGATCAGTTTGACCATTTCCTTATGGGTTTATGTTCGGAAGTTTGTTCCAGGCTGTCAATGGCCAATCGGTTCGCATCGACGATTTCACTTAAGGCAATCAATCTATGCTGGTAAAGTGGGAATGCAGCTAACATTTCAAATGGCACAGATTAAACAAAGATGTGCCCATGCTCCAGTATATCCTAAGAAGTTTCTAGGACACGGCGAGTGTGATAGTTTAAGTAAATCCACAACTGCAACTCCCCCAACTCGAGATCCGGCTATTCTTCGTTCTTATTGTCACACGCTATTAAACATGATCAACGTTCCCTTAGAACAAGTAATTTTTGCATTTCATCTCATAATTATCCATTGACATGGTGCTATTAGATTCGTGCTGTGGGGCTTTATATATCTCGATTAGAATCGGTTTCATTCAGTTTAAACACTATCAACAATTATTTTGATCGCTCTACTACTGTACAGCCCACATCTGAGCAAGGAAAACGTGAAGCGGTGCCTGAGAAGATCGATGCCAAGGTATTGCCGGAACCGCCTAAACTCCTCGCTGGTTGGGATTTAGGAGTCTTCATGGAACTCCCTGAAGATATTCGCCAAGAGCTACTTGAACAGAATGCGGAAGAGGCTTCGAAAACCGTTACGACTGCGACGTCAGAACCAAAGACTCCTACTACTACCTCTACCGAGGCCGATCAACAATCGTGGAAAGAATTCGCTTTTGACGTGAACAATATCGACATTAATGTTTTACATGAACTCCCTCCCGACATTCGAATGGAGGTACAGTTTGCCATGAAAAGTCAGCGTCAATCGAGGCAATCAACAAGCCCAGCCGCCGTGAGTGCATTCTTTCTTCTTCTTTACGATTGCCCAATCTCAACTGCGTAAATTTATGTCTAGGCCTCCTCTTCGGCGATCGAGAAAATTTCCAGTACTTCAGTTAAGGCCAATGACAGGGTCAAGACTGAACATAATCAAAAGGCAAAGACGCTGCAGGAACTTAAAAGAACCACATTGCAGCAGGACGACGCAGCAATATCATGTCTCTTGAGTTTGATGCTTGATAATGAGTATAATCAAGTCGAAATGACGTTGCTATTATGGCGAAAAAACTGCAAGAACAAAGAGGCTTTTAACCTTGCTTTGGAATTAATCCAAGAGCAGGCTCAGACGGACCTTGGGGGACACTTCAAAATTCGTCCAATTCAATGATTTCTGGTGTTTCATTTCAACGGAAATTCATTCCTTATTGGAAAGAGCCTCCACTCCGGGAAGGACTTTGCCTTCCAGCAGCTCTAGCGAAGCTCCTCCTCCGGTACTAACATGCGAAACGCCATCGACAGCGTTGAACTTCTCTGCTGCCGATGCCGTATCACCACCTAGCATTGTTCAACCGCCGTGATATTGTTGTAAAGCCCAAGGTACCTCCGATAATGGTGACACAACCGTGTTTCGACGCCTCTACGACTGCATCCATTGCGCTTTTAGTACCCTTACTGAATTGAGGGAACTCGAAAACTCCCAGAGGACCGTTCCAGACAATGGTCTTAGCACGTTTGATTACCTGTTTCATAAAAAACTGAGTATAATTTCAAACTGTGACTTTTTTTTGACAGTACATCGTTATTCAGCATCATAGTTTTGGGACCGCAATCCAAACCCATCCATCCATCGGAAATCCCTGTCGACTCCTCTGCGGTGCCAGCGACTGCGTCCTCTGCAAATTCTTGTGCCGTTGCAAAATCGATGGGGAAATGCAGTTTGACTTTCTTTTCTGTGGCTTTTTTAACCAAGTCTTTTACAATCTAAAAAAGCATCTTGATTCTCAAAAATAAGATTTGAGGAGGTGTTTTATAAGTTACCTTTGCGCCTTCCGAGTCGAACAATGAATTGCCGATGTTCATTTCATTGATGACCTTTTTGAAAGTAAATGCCATCCTAAATATTTATAAACATTTGACTCAATTTTCGATGAAGATATTATTTACCCGCCACCGATGATCATCTCATCTGCATNAATAAGATTTGAGGAGGTGTTTTATAAGTTACCTTTGCGCCTTCCGAGTCGAACAATGAATTGCCGATGTTCATTTCATTGATGACCTTTTTGAAAGTAAATGCCATCCTAAATATTTATAAACATTTGACTCAATTTTCGATGAAGATATTATTTACCCGCCACCGATGATCATCTCATCTGCATTGTAACATTCAGTAGGCATACAATAATTCTAAATTGCTGCACCGACCAACGATGTTCAAAAGGTTTTCAATCAATTGAATCTTATCTTTAACTTTTGCACCACCAAGGATCGATAGAAATGGCCGAGCTGGAGCTTCAATCGCCTTTGCGAAATAGTCGAGCTCTTTCTTCATCAAATAACCACAAGCTCTTTGAGGTAGAGAAATTCCAACCTGCTCTGGATTGAAATGTGGTTATTCACGATAAAAGCGTCCATACCACAGAGCTATGTGCACGATGTGCAGCCGCAAAGGCATCAAAAACGAATACATCGCCTAAGCCGGAAAGATCCTGGCGAAACTTTTTTACGGCGGCAGTGTCAGCTTTGACAGTATTTCCGGCTGCATCAACGCCTTTTCCTTGTGAGAATATGCATGTAAACGAAAGGCGTGCTTGAAAGGGTTTCAGCATACCAACCTTCTTCCTCAACGTGGAAACGGAGATTCTCAAGTAGAAAGACGGATCCAGTTGCAGGATTGGCCGTAACCTTCACCACATCTGCATGTTCAAACACATATTACAATAAGGAGGCATATGCCAATAATGTTTTAACCGGGGCCGACACAGTCGCTAACGAATTCGACCTTTCTCCCAAGGAGCTTCTCAAGTACGGGCACACAGCATCGCAAAGAGTACCTATCACCCACATGTTAAGATAACATCGCACATGACTGTGACACAAATCGGATAATACTTCGGCATAACTTGACCGTCAGGGCGTCCAAGATGGGAGATGAGGACTACACTCTTCGCGCCTGAAAGATTATTATTCAAAATAGGGTCAGGTAGGATTTACAAAATTTTAGCGACCTTGTTTCAGAACATGATTGATGGTGGGGAGAGTGGCTTCAATTCGTCTGGGATCTTCGACATCCCCGTTCTTGTTGATGGGGACATTATAGTCGACACTAAGGTAGTACACAGCAATAAACCAACCGATATATCGCTCAGAGATTGGGACCGACCGCATCAGCACCCGCTTTCCCGCAAAAGACAGGTCATCGACGCTGAGTTTCTTGCTAAGACTCATTAGTTTGGATGCTGATCGCAACAGGTTTCCGGATTAAATCAGTAATGACACTTAATAGAAATCGGAAGACAGCACGGTACGGACTACGGTACGGTACACCATACGGTGGGCCACAGACACAGTCCACAGTCCACACTGTCCACACAGTCCGAAGTGACTCCAGGTTCCAACACTGTGCG
>OUQQ01000471.1:4188-20791 GCA_900404475.1 Spongospora subterranea | reverse complement strand
CGCTACCAGGAGGAATAGGCCTGACCATTTCGATTAGCAACTACTGACGAACCCTAGACCAGGAAGAAAGCACCTTTACGACATCATTTCATTAGTTTTTCCATATAAATAACCTTTATATAGAAAATCAAGTCTTCTTTAGATTGCCATCCCCTCATCACAAGAGAAAACCAGATGCGTTTTCGCAGCCTCCCGAGTAGAATTTCAACCAACCGACCCTACCTGGAAGGTGCAGCGACGGTCTATACTTCAACCGGATCAGCTCTTACCTACTCCTGCAGCTACATTATGTGCCACGATATTTAACCCTTCTAAATCATCGAGGAGCGTATCAAACTTAACCAGCAATCGGGCACGTTCGTCCAAGATATCATTCCAAGGTTTCCTTTGGCAAGTGTTCGACTCGACAAAGGAATCCTTTATAAAAAGCACTCGCTGGTAGTGGTGTGAGAATATTGCCAACTGGAACATATTGAAGGCACGTCACGATGCCCCAGCGAGTGGTCAATTCGGTATCATCTCAGTACGAGGGTACTTACTGGTGGCCAAGGAATGTTATCTCCTGTGACACATGTGCTGTTAGGACCCCACTTGAGGGTTTCACCTCGACTTGACCTTCGATCTGATCCCTAGTCTCAGATCGTATTACCAACCGTTATAAACACATTGTCGCCTTCTCCAATATTCCCGTTTCCTCCGCCGTCCCAATCTATTCCATCGTCCTTAGCCTTTCTTAGTGCTCAGTTCATAGTGTAATTCGATCCTCCATGAACCTTGATTTGGATCCTAGTCTTCCGGCAAACTCCGAATCAGCCGACTCTACTTTCGTTCAACAACTACAACTCACCATCCAGAAAATGCGGCATCAACATTTACAACTCCAGGAGCAACTTTTTCGGCAGCAAGAACAAATATCAACCGGTCACGAGTCAAAAACGGTCCATTGCCACCTACAAATCGAGAACCACGAGCGTGTAAGGCTGAGGTCCGGGCTTCGATTCTTAAATGATGCGATTTCTTGGTCAGTGATGCCGAAGAGGACCGTTTAATGGCAACCCGTCCATAGTCAGAGGTGTTTAATCCAGATCCTGCTGGTCATCCAGCAGCCGCCATTAACGTATGGCACTGAAATATCTCAGTTAACTGGATTGGCACCGGAGTGGTTTAATCCATATCCCCGACTTATTTCAACAGTTTCCAGCAGTTCCTCTACCTCTTCAGACAACGATTCGACGATCCAAACCGTGGAGAATCCGCATCGGACGCTTTATCGATGATCAAGCAAGGTAGGCGGTCGGTGGCCGCGTACGCTTCTCAGGTGCAACAGCTGGTCGGGTTGGGAAGACAGGGCCTCCCAGCATACCTTCTAAACGACAGCATGAAAGACCTTCTGCTGATTGTTCCCGTGGCGGTGTCCCTCCAACAATTGATTACCGACTCCCTGCGTCGAGATCAGCGCCTGCTCCAACGACACTTCGGACGAGATCAGAATCGCGCTACAGCTCCCACCAACAGTAGTCCATCTGGACCGTTTTACAAACCTTACCACCGCCTCATCCTTATAAGCCTTTCCACCCTCATACAGTTCCTCAACGACCTGTCCCTAGATTGGATTGATGCCGCCCATAAGACGGGAGATATTGTCATGAACCGTATTGTGTTGATTTCCAGCTGTCACAGTACGGTCATGACAGTATCTCCCGTCTCAAGGGCGGTAGGTCGTTGCGGAACTCTATGAGGGAGGAAATGATGAGGCGGTGGTAAGGTTTGTGACAACGGATGGGGGGCAACTTATTCCTAGACCCCCTCATTTCGATGAGAATTCAATCGAATTGCCCATCTGGCTATGCCAAATGGAAAGTTACATCACCCTGCACAGTCATAACTTTCATCGGGCCGTTCTAAGGTGGCATTGTATTGCTCCCTTTTGCGAGGTGACCCGTGTCGCATTATCCTGGGCGTCGCATCATTTCAAGAAAAACGAAGTATCACTCGAAGATCAGACACAATTCCTACACCATCTAAGAATCATGTTTGAGGACCCTTTCAAAAGCAAGAACGCCAGTCGTGGCCTTCAAAAACTTCGCCACGCCCGCTTCAGTACTTTAAGTGATTCTTTTTAACAAGTTCCGAAATCTGGCCAGAGACCGATGAATACAGGGAAGGGTTGCCCGATAGAATTGACACTATGTTGACAACACTAGAGGGGACAGGCCTGACGTTTGTGTCTTTTGACGATGTGATTTGAAATGCTTCAAAATTCGATGCTCACTTAGCCTCACGACGGAAAGGTCAACGACATTTCACACAAGATCCCTTGGCTACTACAGAAAACCCGCGATCCAATTCAAACAGGCACCCACTAAACAATATCAACAGGTATAACTACTCGTCGTTGTACATGGTGCCATGTGAGTTCGATGTAGCCAGCCGCACCATCAACCAGGAAGTTTTGATCGATACGGGAGCGGGCTCTTGTTCCATGAGCTTCACATTTGCCAATCAGCACTCAGTCCCCTGGAAAACAAGCAATCTTGCCCATTACAACAACGGCTTTTGACGGAATTACAACAACAACGACTATTCATCGTACCGTACCGATTCCATTCCGCATTGGGGACCACTGGTGTTCTGTTGAGTTCTATCTCGTACCTCAGATGTGTGATGTCATCTTAGGGTTTAAATGGTTGGCAAAGCACAATTGGCGATCTGTCCAAATTCAAGTCGGGAACTGCAACAACGTAAGAACCCTCAAATCCTCGAAGACAGCCGTGATGTTAATGATGACGGTCGAGACTAATATTCCACAAGCGTACATACTCCCAGGATCAACAAATGCAGTTCGGCTTTTACCAGAGTTAATGGACTTCGCAGATGCTGTCATGAAGAAAACGCAGACCAGTCCCCGCTCATCGCGTTTTACGACTGCCGCCTCAATTCTCACTAAATTATACGCGCCTCGTAGGTCAATTTTCGAAAAGATTGTTCCTCGACTGGCCTGGTGTAGAATGTAGTCGATTCGAGGTAATCGATGTCTGTTTTTCTTTGTCGTTGCGTTGGCGACGGTAGTCAACGCACAGCCTCAGTGTTCCACCTTTTTTTGTAGTAAAGATGACTGGAGAATTGCAAGAGGACTTTGATTTGCCAATCTTTTGTATATGTGGGGTTCCTCTGGTTCTGGTTTGAATGATAAGTAGATCGGCCCAAAGGTGGTGTGCTATCTGGCATAAGGTCAGAATCTACGAGAAAAGGCATTATTCGCCAATTTCGAAAAATGTGCTTTCCATGCGTTGAATTCCTGGAGTATATTATCAGTCTTCAGGGAGTGGAAATGGATCCGGAGAAAACATCAATTATCACCTCTCCCACATCGGCCAAAGGTATTCAATGTTTTCTTGGATTCGCCAATTTCTACCGAGATTTCATGGTACGTTATTCCCAATTTGCGGCGCCACTTTACCTGTTGACTAAGAAAATATGTACAATTTTCATGGCAGCCGCTGCATCAGGAAGCTTTTGATGCGAATAGCGCAAGCCCACATTTTGGCCCATATCTGTCCTTCATCTCCCTGCTTGGTGGAAAACTGATGCATCCAGTTTCGCCATTGGTATGATATTATCGCAGGTACAAGCCGATGGTCAATTACGTCCTGTCGTATGTATTTCATTCGCGGAAGTTTATACCAGCTGAGAATAATTACGAGACGCATGACAAAGTGGCAATCGTGGTAGCACTCACAAGGTGGCGTCATTACTTGGAGGGTAGGCCGAACAAGGTCAACATCCTATCTGATCACAACAATCTTGGATATTCTTCTCAACTTCGAGAATTTTCAACCGCCGGCAGGCTCACTGGTCAATGATCCTATCCGAGTACGACTTCCTCATTCACCATCGTGCTGGGTCACTTTCAGGTCAGCCAGACGAGCCCTCGAGGCGGCCTGAATACGAGATTCAACATGATGACCCTGTCTGGAACCAGCGGCGAACTTCATTACTAACGGAAGACAATCTGAACGCTGGGCCGTTGTAGTTATATGGCACTCCACCACACCGTCAGAACACGCGCCCGCTTGACGATATCATCAAGCACGCTCAGGCCAACGATCAGACTGTTATGAACTGGGGACTAAAAAGGCTAAAGACGAAGGAATAGACTGGGAGACGGAGGAACCGGGAATAATGGAGAAGGCGACGATGTGTTTATAACGATTGGTAATACGATCTGAGGCTAGGGATAAGATCGAAGGTCAAGTCGACTCTAACGTTTACTTGGAGGTGGAGCAGGCGTCTGACCCATCTGGTATATGATTACTGTATATACTCTTTGACTAATGGCGATTACACGTTCGAATGAGATGAACGACGAGGAGCGTCAACAAGATGGACATGAGTCCGGATCATCCTGCTCATTGGAATGATCGGCCTCCTTGCTCTGCATCCCCTCACCGAGATCATTCATGAGAGTATCACGCTCGATGACAAGGGCCTTGTCGACCAGTGATGATCCCGGTGTCGAAGTGCTACTTTTGTGGAGACAAGAGTCATCGGCAGATTGATTGTGGCGATTACCTTTTGGTCCATAGAACAGGAGATAAAATCTCGTTCTTAACACGCTGAAACGTCGCAGGTCCATTTCGCGATCCAAACGGCATCGTCGTATACTCAAACAACCTCGGTGAGAAATGATAGCGGTCTTGGACTGGCTAGCCGGCGAATCTGTGTGAATCGCGACGTAAGATTGACCTTAAAAGTGGGACGTTCCCTGTATGTTGATGATTGCCTAGCGGCGACTGGAAATGATTTGACGATTCGTATAACACATGGGAAACGATTCGAAAGAAGACGACGGCGATATCGAATAATAATATCTCCTCGTCTTGGGGAGGTATGTTGGCGGAACGTAGATAACATCGTTTGTTGAACCAATCCAGCGCCAGGTTATTCAACAAAGTCAGCGACCCTCACCCGATAACACACGTCATGAGTCATCGGCCAGAGTCGAAATGCATCAAGGTCGACCCATCGAAACTGGGATCAACAACATGTGCCAAACTCCTAACTTCTGTTGTCGATGTAGAACTGCGTATGTTTCACAGCATTGCAACATACAAGGAAATGGTCGACAAGGCCCTTGTCATCGAGCATGCGGTGGATGTCCAATCTCCAGCCATGGCATTTCAAACAACGTTGAACGTGGTCCGTTACCAAAATCCACAGTTGAGGAAGGCTGCCGATATAAAGATGTACAACCTCATGTCCATCTTGTTGATGCTCCTCGTC
Source organism: Spongospora subterranea (assembly GCA_900404475.1). Lineage (NCBI taxonomy): Eukaryota > Endomyxa > Phytomyxea > Plasmodiophorida > Plasmodiophoridae > Spongospora > Spongospora subterranea. The sequence continues at coordinate 15,508 of OUQQ01000471.1, read as the reverse complement.
GTTCATCTCATTCGAACGATTAATCGCCATTAGTTAAAGAGTATATAGAGTAATGCCATACAAGTTACAAGACGGCAAGGCTGTGAAAGGGCAGACCTTAGATCCTGACGAATGACGACTACACGTTCGAATGAGATGAACGACGAGGAGGGTCTGTTCGGTAAGAGTCCATCTTGGACATCCATACACGCAGATGAACCGTTCAAAAAACTTTCTCGCTAACGGTGAAGCTCTCAAGTGGGTTCCTAACACTACCTTCCCCTCTCAAAACCGGGACCTGGCTTGTCAGGGTATTGTTCATGGAATTGCCTGATGGCCTCGCGTAACGGCGGAGAGCGGTCGGACAGGCCGCGCGTTGGTTCCCACGAACGCTCACCTTCCCAATCGAGCAAATACTGCAGCTGGTTCCGGTAAATTCTTGAATCCAAAACGTCTCGAACGGTATAAAATGGTTGGGATGATTCATCGGGAGGTAAATAGGATCCGGTGGACTCGTGCTGGAATGTCATTAGCGTAGAAGAGATTGGAAAAGGGCCAGCGAGTCGGTCTTAGAGTTTTGAGCAGGACCGGGTGGTATTCCATTCCGTCCGTTTGACCATCATCAAATCGCCGATCGCATACTTGGGTGCGTTGAATCGGTGCTTGTCGGCATGCTTCTTCATGGAGTCCACAGCTTGTCGGAGTTGCAAGCTAAGGAATAGTCCTCAGATCGAATTACCAATCGTTATAAACACATCGTCGCCTTGTCCATCCCGATTCCTCCGTCTCCCAGCCTATTCCTTTGTCGTTAGCCCTTCTTAGTCCCCAGTTCATAACAGGAGTCGGCAATTGCAACCATCGGGACGAACGACGAGACCTGGGAGAAGGAACAAACAGCGGCAGTGTTGGAGGCTATCCATGTCGATTGGGCATCCTTTGACGATCGGGAGCAAAGGCGAATCCGCGAGTGGATCCGAGCCAACAAAGACAGGATTCAAGACGAAGCACAACCGGCTGTCGACCACGGAGACGTTCGAGCACCGAAACCCGCTGACGGCAGTCGCGATACCGGTGACAGGCCTTTTCAGACGGTTTCACCCAGCGATGGATGTCAACGTGAACGAACGGTGATGGAGATGGACATGTTCGCCCGTCGTCAAGTCCTTGGGAAGCCGGCGATGTGTTGCACGGAAGAGGGACGGCACCTACAGGTTCGCCGTTAATTACCGTCGGCTCAACGACCTGACGATAGCAGACGCATATCCGATGCCGCGGATTGACGACGCGTTGTCAGCGATGGCCGGATCGAAATGGTTTTCAGTCTTCGACATGGCCTCTGTGTACTGGCAGGTGGCGGTCGCGGACGAGGATAAACCCAAGACAGCTTTCGTGACAAAAGGGGGCCTATTCGAGTGGAACTCAATGCCGCTTGGGTTATGATGCGCGCCAGCAATCTATTGCCGGCTGATGGGGAAGGTGATGGCAGGAATGAATTTCGTGGATTGCCTAGTCTATATGGAGAGATGTGATGGTATTTCGGGGGACATGGAATTCTCATTCGGACAAGCAGACTAGAGCTTTCGAGCGACTTCGCCAACATAACCTGATGGTGATCCCGGCAAACACGCATCTGTTTCAAAGGGAGGCGACGTACCTGCCATAGAATTGAGGGAGACGGAGTCAGGCAAGATCGGCGACTGATTGGCGCCATGGAATTGCCCAGGGACATGGATGGGCAGCACTTCTTTATCGAAACGGATCACTGCCCATTGGAGTTTTTTCGAAAGGAAAACGACGATGCCCAATTGAACCCTCATTTGTGAGGCGATGGAGAGCTTCCACTACACGCTCCGATACAAGCCAGGCGGGGAGAATACCAAACAGACGCACTGAGCCGTTTGGAGCTATATACTCATAAGGCAAGGGATCCACTGGTCAATGAAGTCACGAAAGACGAAAGTGAGGACGATATCATTGATGTCAGTTGGGCAATAAAAAATGTCGCGTCGGCGGATCGGTCCACAGCCGCATTACGCCAGCGTCAATGGGAGAATGAGACGTGGCGGCCATTCATCGACGCAAAGGTAAACGGACATCCAGAGTCGGATCACGCGAGGCGGAGCTTTGTTCTAGACGAGAACGGGGTGTTGATTCAGATACGGCCAAGTCAGGACGACCGCACCGCAATATTTCAGGTCTGCATATCTGTGAATGATCGATCAGCACGGTTGAAGTTGGCTCACGAGGATTGCTAGGCACACACCTCGGAGGGGGAAGGACTCTGGAAAGGATGCAGGCGAATGCATACTGGCCCAACATGTCAGGCGACTTGGCGCGATACGTTCGCAACTGTTTGGTTTGTCAGCAAGCCAAGATGACAATCAGAGCCAGGCAAGGGAGACGGCAGACTTCGAAGAGGGAATAGCAAGAGAACCCTGGCAGATTGTGCACATCGATCATGTCGTCAATCTGCTAACAACGGCGGGAAGGCTACAAGCACGTCTTGTCAGCGACCTGTAGATGTACGTACGCACACGACAATTTTCGTGCCGGTCAAGTCCTTGTGGGCCACGGAATCGGCGTAGGCGTTGAATACAGGAGTATTTCTGGCGAAAGGCCTTCCCCTGAAACTGGTAGCAGATCAAAGCACGACCTGGCCGAATGAACTCTGACCAGCGATGTGCGAATCGCTGGGTATCCGCAGGTCGGTGACCGTGGCTTACCGTGCGAAGGCCAACGGAATGAATGGTGGAAAGACCGCACTACCTGAACTCGTTTCTACGAATCCTGGCACCGGAGGAGCAGACCCGGTGGGATCGCGTTCTCCCTTATCTAACGTTTGCGTTCAGCCAAGACGTATTCGGACAACGGGACAGACACCGCACTTCCCGGAGTTGGGGCGAGACCTGGGCTCAAGGGCAGCTCCACTGGCGCAGCGCGAAGATCTGGAGCGCCTCCACGAAGGCTTCGTGCAGTGTGGAAAGTCTCTGAGCAGACGGCGGCGGAAGTGTATCGCGCTGCGAAAGATCTTACAGCGACGGCAGGATGGATGTGATCCTGTACGTAGATCAGTTGGTCTGGGTGACTGTCGTGCCCGGCCCTCGTGTCCTCTCTCGTACCGGCTGATCCTCTAGTGTCCTCTGTCGTACCGTTTGATCCTTCTGTTCATTTTCTCTTTTGGTATCTAATACACGGATCCACTTCCACTGATTGTCCACCTTTCCTCGAGATACCACAGTGAGGCGGGATGGCGTCGGTGCCGGTATTGGAGGAACGGCAATCCAGGAGACTCCTCTCCCGTTTAACAGGACCTTGGATGGTACAGTACTTGGCAGGAACGATAACGCTACCGACACCTACCGACTTCGGCAAGTAACTACTGGAAAGAAGCGGGATCAACGTCGACCAGATACTACCAGTGCGCACGAATGATGAGGCAACCGTTGGTGAAGAGAGTGCGGATGAAGAGGCAGCACGGATGCGGCATCCATGTCGGCATTCAACGAAGAGACGGATTTCGAGCCTTGCGATCACTCCGGTCTCTCACTTGGACCCGACTGTGAATATCCGTTGCCCAGTGTTAGAGGGGACGGTTTAGACTGTGGACCCGACTGTAAATATCCGTTGTCCAGTGTGGGAAAATACCGCATTGACTGTAAATATCCGTTGTCCAGTGTGGGAAAATACCGCATTGACTGTCCGTCTCCGGTCTCTCACTTGGACCCGACTGTGAATATCCGTTGCCCAGTGTGGGGAAATACCGAATTGACTGTCCGTCTCCGGTTTCTCACTTGCAACACTCTCTGACTGTTGATATTCTCCCCCATGGTCTCATTTGCTTAATTCAAATGCAAGCCAATGATCAACAAAGAGACCTTCCGCTTATTTGGCATATCCGCAACACTTCGACCCTGTAGATTCTGATAATGACGACTCAAATAGCTACGAGTCAACACTTGCCGAGAGAGTCGCGGAAGATGCAGCGCTTCGACACTGCCTCTACACGATCACCTAGCGAGACACATCGTAAACTTCGATTAGCTCGCACGTAGTTCAGCATTTGAATCAGCGCGAGCATCCACCGATGCGCCGATGTGCCAGGATCATCTCCTAAAAAAACTGATCGCGTCTAATGGTTTCTCAGGTGTCCTTGTTCCAGCACTCTATCGGTTGCTCCAGCCCATCGATGACGTTGAAGCATTTCGCCGATTTAGTTAAGGCCATCCCAGGAAACACACCGCCAGCCGACTGGCGAATGAAAGTTGAGTCTGCCTCCAATATAAGATCATTAGCTTTGCTGGAGCTGCATTTCATGAGCAGGTGAGTGGGGTACGAGAGTCGAGGGCGGAATCAGCATTTGTTGGGGTGATTGAAAGTCCCCAATTCGCTCTCGATTTAATGTCGCGTTGACGCAGGCCGCATATCGTATGCCTTCGGTTGTTTGTTGGCAACGCCAGAATATGCATTTAGAGGCGTCACAAATTCATCTTGGAGGGACTTCAGCGATACCCGCTCCAGAGGGTAAATATGCCTGGGGAATGAGCTTTGACACCAAGCTTCTTCTTGGCCCTTTAGTAGATATGGGTTCTACAAACCTGGCACCAAAATGCCGAACGAAAACACAAAGCGATACCCGCTACGTCCTGATTATTGGGTTTTAAATTACTGTGACCTTCCCACCGGACGCGCTGTATTCTGTTCCAGGACAACGGAAACACAATATACTTCTGTCCTCGAGGCAGTTCAAATTGTTTATAGAATATCCGGACTTTAATCTATTCTGACTTTCCCCTCTCTGTTGCCTGGGATGGCTTTAACTAAAACGGCGAATGCATCAACGTCATCAATGGCCTTGCGCAGCCAATGCAGTGTCGGGTCAAGGACAGTTGAGAAAATCTTAGACGCGACCCGTTTTCTAAGGAGATGACGCTGGCGCATCGATGCATCGGTGGATGTTCACGCTGATTCAAATGTAGAACTACGCGCAAGCGCTGGTCTGCCTTCTATCTGGCGCAGGCATCCGTGCTGCATTTTGTCGTATTTCTCCGAATCTCTGCTTTACAGCAAGCATTATCGAGGCTGAATCTTACGCCAGCTGCTCGTGACAATAATGGCCGTCTTCACACGATTTCAAATCCTCCACAGACTCACTTGGACATTACGGTATATCAAAACATTGACAACCAGATCTTCTACACCAAAATTAACAATGTTTGGAAGACGGTTGAACCACACGCCATTAATAATCAACACACTTACAAGTTATGAAGCTCCATTGAAGATAATACTCTTCAAACCCAGCATCTCATCAACGTTCCGGTTTTGCCACCCAGGAAAGAGGAAGTGATGCAGACGATATTTTTGAGCCTTGAACAGTTAAGCAGCGAAATTGTCCCTCTTTTGAGTAATTGACTTTGAATAGATCAGCGATGAATGGGCGCAAGGCGTTGAATGGGCGCAAGGCATATGGTTAGCCTTTATCAATTTGGTTTCCAAACGATAAACATCGTGCTGGAAGCTATAGATGCCCTTATAATGGGCCCAGCTGCCAAGGGGCAAGCACCGGACCTTGAAGGCGAAAACTAAGAATTCGGGGCAATGGGACTGAGCGTATTTGTCTCTTGAGGTAGCATCAACAAGGCGAGCATGAAACGCTGGAGGTGTAGAGGGATCGGGTGCCAGAGACGCGAGGGTAGCGGAGGCGATGTGGGCGGAAGCGCGAGGGATAGAACCAGGAACGACACTGGAGCGAAACCAGTGACAGAAACGGAATTGGAACAGGATTGAGAGCGATGTCTGGGATGGAACTAGAGACAGAAACAAGGTCAGGATAAGGAATGGGAGCAGAAAAAAGTTTTTGGAGAAAACATAAGAGTGACGCTGAGGCGTGACGGGACATACCCTCGCGATCATGGCAACGTGAAAGGGCATCGGCTTTGCCGTCGCGAAGCCCAGGGCGATAACAAAAGTCGAGGTTGACACGCGAAAAGAACAAGGACCATCGGGCTTGCCGACTGGATAAGGACTTCATCGTATGGAATAGCGCAGCGACTCATGATCAGTAGGGACCAAGATTGAATGATGCACACCTCCAGATAATGCCTCCAAGTACTAAAAGCGGTCTTGATTGCAAGTAGTTCTGCAGGGCTAAGAGAACGGGAATAGCAGCAGCAAGAGCACCTTCTGCATCGAACTAAGATAAAATTGCGCCAATAGCGAAATTACTCGCATCGGTTTCGAGAGTAAATTGTTTCGAGGGGTCTGCATGCATCAAAATTGGAGCGGAAGTGAAAGCTTGTTTCTCAAAAGTAGTAAACGCGTTTTCCTGTCCGACTTTCCACTCGTAAACAACATTCTTGCGAGTTGAGAGAATCAACGGTCGCACGATTGCGGAGAAATTCTTGATGAACCGACGGTAAAGTTGGCGAACCCAAGAAACGACTGCGCGGATCTACATTGGTGGGAGAAGGCCAATCGATAACGGCTTTGACCTTGGAAGGGTCCATGGAAAACCCCAGACGACGACACAATATAGCCTAAGAACTCGAATGTGGTGAACCAGCCATTCCATTTGTCCTCGGTGCATTCAGGACGTTCGACTTGGACTATACCTCAGGGCCCATTTTCCACAGTTCAGTCTCGCCGCTGGAATCTGATTCCATTCACGGTTTCATTATTGACGATTACTTGTTCGGAAGTCAATGTGACGTTGACCTCTGCGTTTTGTCCAAGTCCGATTAAATGCACCATTCGAGATTCTAATTGCCTTTCATAACATTGTTTGCCTGCAAGGTCCCGGTGCTTGCCGCCATTCGTCGCCTTTATGAACTCGTAGAAGGTAATACGCCGAACGGAGATCAATACGGGTAAAGATTTTCGCGGATCGATGACGGTCGAGCAGTTGGTTGATGAGCGAGGGGATACCGATTTTTAATCGCGATGGTGTTCAGGCGACGATACTCTCTCTTCTGCGGAATAGCGGTCCACGACGGGTTGGTGTAAAAGTTGTGTCTATCATCATAAACTCGTCGAGATTCTTGTGGGCGCTGGATGCGTACGGGATTATCGGGCGACGACTACGGTCTACTTGGCGCTCGCGGATGGCGGGTATCGATAAGAATGCATTGCCCTCCAAATCAATCTTAGATGCGCAATGGATCAACTTAATCCAATTTTCGCGACGGCAATCGATAATCGGAACCGACCCACGCAACTTTTATCACCGCGCAACTCTTCAGGTGTCCCTTGGTCTCCCTGCTGTAAACACTTTTGAGGTCATCAGTGGATACCAGAATCCACGATTTCAGTGAGCGTTTGGAGGCTTTTACCGCCGATATTTCAAGATAGACCCTCGTGAGTTCGAGAACGGACAGACGAATGGGAGTCCAACCTGCACGACGAATCGAAAGCAAAACATGGTATCGGTGTTGGTCCTCAGGATTTACGCCCAAAGGTCAATTACTATCTGGGGTTGCACCAACAACGGCAAATCAATTCAAGGGACAGATGCAGCGAACTAATGGAGTAATTCTGCTATTATTGCTTACGATTGGCTTGTATCGTCATCAGCGCCATCGCCACAATGCTTGCAGTTTATTGCAGTTTATTCAAAACGCAACTTCAACGTGGCCGCGTTTATGGACCTTTGTTGCAACTACTCGAATAAAGTTAGTTAGCATCGGTCAATTGGTCGCTAGAATGCGCATAAGAAAAGCACAGCTGTCGTCGTCCGAGGGCGATGAGCAAGCTTAGCGAACGCGGTCCACGATCCTGATTGCTTTTACCGCTTTCCGGCCGCAATTCTCAGAACTGTTTCTATCTCGTGTGCGACGCGCCATTTGCGATAGCAACGGTAGCGCAACGGCATATGAAGCGAAAGGACGTTGGAGGCGTACCGCATTGATCAGGAGGCCCGAGAGACATCAAGAAGCAGCTATCACTACGATTGTGCGAAACTTCGGACCTGAGCAAAACCTTCGCCACCCCCAAGGCTCCAACGTATCGCCATACTACTTTAAATATGGAATGAATGTGGAGATTATGCTCAAAAGGGCTGTACCAGCCCGCTGTTTTGGAGGAAGCCTTTTGATGCCCGAACGGACAATCAGTTGTTTTCGCATATCGTGGGTTTTGCCGTTGGCTGGTTCTTGGTGTGTATGTTTTACCCATCAAATCACACGTTTATGACTGTCGTTCTCTGCTTAGTGACTCTCCATTTTCGCCACCATGGTCTCACGGCGCCCATGCCGGTCTGACTCGGCCTCAAACCATTCAAATCGTACAGTAACCTCTTATTGATTCCGATTGGGTTCTACCGATTCTTTGACTATGTAATATCATGATGTCGTACAGAATTTTTTCACCGTCTGTTGACCAGGTTGATGCCTTTTATCACCTACTGATTTCGTAGTTTTAGAAACAATTTCCTTATTCGACGCGCTAAAACTATCAGGGTCTGAAAGTTAATGATGAAGAATAAGTTTGCTGTAAAAATTCGGTGAATCTTGCCAAATACTTAAAAATGCGAACTCGGGAAAAAACGGTGAAGTTGTTGATGTAGATTTATTTTTGTAAAATCCCAGTCATCGCCGATCTTGTTTCTTGATTCTCGATAAACCACGGTGCACATCGTAATGGACATACCCAAGCGCTTTCAAAACATGAATCATTGCTAATCCCGTTCTCCCCCCTACCTTCGGGCCAGCGATGCTGGCCAAGTCGCTCAGCGTCAAATATTGCCTAACTCTTGTTTACCAAATTGTAGGCTGGACATAATTGAGACATACTGCTTTGGATTCTTTCGAAAATGTGCTTCGACCGTAGACAATAACTAAGAAACGAATTTTTCGATTCCGGTTGTGACACTAATTTGCCTCGGATATGCAAATTACCTCATTGACATTCTCAAGTTTGGCAGCGCCTCGCATTGTAAGCGGGATGGACTCAAGTTCTTTCATTGTTCTGAAAATCCTGTCAATGTGGGTCGAAAGCCGAGAAGGGGAAACAAACATTGAGGCCAAATGGTTCAGACCAGATTTAACCATAGGTTGACGCTGTGAGAGCGCCTGACATTCAGCGGGCGGTGATGGTTTAATATTGACAGGTTCGATGTTTCCATGATCGAAGTTTTCATGATCGATGATTGCTGGCCGATTTACTCGGAGAAGTGCCTTTTCCCGCCGCAATAGCAGTATTTCAATTGTCCGATCAAGTTCCTATATTGTGATATCAGTCTACGACAACTGCTTGACAACGTCTCCAACTTTTATTTTTAACGCGTTCTGGATCATATGAGTTTTGGCAGCATCGATCCGTTTCTTTGCCCTGCAGTGACCTTCTAGATTACTTTCACCATAGTGGAAGACACAAATGATCATCAACAAAGAATCCGAACACAAACCAATTTAACTTGTCTGAAACAAGGAAAGGTGCCGAGACGTCGAAACCAACTCAATAAGAGACAAAACTGATGCGTAATTTATGCAAAAAACATAGCAAGAGTACGGACGCAATGAGACGATCACAGAATTCAGGATACGTGAGTTGTGAGCGCAGACTAGCATGAATTCTGTCGAGCTCGGCGACACTGTTCCTGACCTGTTCAATAAGATCAGGTTCTACATTCATAGTGAATGACGCCGGATACGTAATCAATTAAATAACGAGTGAAACGCACATTGGGCCAGTGACTGGATTTTTGGGCGCGCGATTCAATACGGGGTCGGGGACACCTAAACCCTCACTGCAGTTGACGACAATGTTCTCGCGGAGTTTTATAATGGCCAAACCGCCAAAGACACATCAATGCAAATGAAAAGCAGCTCTATTTTCTGGGTAAATCGAGTCGAGAAGCAAATACAGATAGAGTTAGATTTTTTATTGAGCTATTATTGACTCAGTTATCTAAGGTCGAATACTAAGTGGTACCCTCGCTGTGCGGGTATGGCCGCCGCACAGACATGGATCGCCTCTGAGATTTTCGTGAACGCATATGCCCGCATTGAGCCGCCAACACTATTCAACGGGTCTGACATCAATCACGATCACCTTGGTTTTAATCCCTGGTGCCCCATCCCATGGGAGATACAGTCATTTTCAATGCAGCCGTCCGCCACCGGGCTCAGGCAATGTCGGCGGGTCACTGTGATGATTTATGGGGCGAACAAGCGACCGCGATCGTTCAATACGATGCAGATCCGATCCGTGATTTTCAATGCAGCCGTCTGCCACCGGGCTCAGGCAATGTCGTCGGGTCACTGTCATGATTTATGGGGCGAACAAGCGATCGTCAAAAACGATGCAGATCCGGTCAGTGATCATCCATGTCCGCAAATGAGAGACCGGAGACAGACAGTCTATCCGGCTGGTTTTAAACTGGGCAATGGACTCATGTGGTCAACTGCAGTGAGGGTTTAGGTGTCCCCGTCCCCTTTATTGAACTGTAAATATCCTCCCGGGTAAAATGCAAAGAGAATGGTGAAGAATGAGGCGTACATTTTGTTTGGCATCCGTCGATTCCGACCACGACGCTCCGGAGCAAACCGTTCCACAGCCTGGGAGGTTTTTTAACGAAAAGACGAACGTGCCAACGTCTTAAATCGGCTTGACCAGCCTATTTGACGAATATCGGATGCGACCGGTTCCTTGATCAGATGATGCTGTGGCCTGGACGCATCTGACGTAATGGGCGCGGAACAGTGAGGAGCGGGAGGAGGAAGATGCTGCCGCGGTGACCTCTTTGGATCCACATTTACAGAGGCATATCGCGAATTTTGACCTACTCATTTCATAGGGTATTTATATCTAACCAAACACTTGAAGGTATGTTAAGCGTACGTAAACTACAATCTGAATATGCCTTAATATGTAGAGTAATGAAGATTGGTCTTCATTCGGGAAGAGCACTTATCCTGGAGGGACTCCTCAATTATCTTTACCTCAGTTCAAAAACTCTGTGACGTGGTATCTCGTTCAGCGCCAGTGCTCAGACCTTTGGTTCTCCTTTGGTGCATTGTACTCTGTTCCGGGACAACGGAAACCGATGTTGTGTTATTCTCAAGGCTGTTCAAAAATTCTTTGAATGCTTGACGATCTGTTTTTTGCCCGAGGAGAGGGTGGGCCATCAAACCCGGACTATCAGCAACTGGCGACGTTATATCCTGACAAGTGAGTCAAAACAGATGCACGAACCGGCGATTCCAGAAAAACCTTGAACTGGGTGGAGGACAACAAAAATACGAGCTGCCGTTGCCCTGGTACAGAACGCAGCGCACCGATATTTATTGCAGGATATCGCGGGTTTCGATGAGGTGGCCACAGTGCACGACAACACTCGGTAACA
>OUQQ01000540.1:0-14082 GCA_900404475.1 Spongospora subterranea | reverse complement strand
GCTCCAAGTGGGCAAGGCAGTCAGGAAAACGATCGCGTACAGCAGTCTCGCTGCCTTCATCAACAGCACGCGAAACGAGGTACAATTCATACCTAACTTCATTCAAATCGGCAAAGCGCGAATCGACTAACCAGACGGGTTGGGGAATGACAGAGAAAGACCGGGCCAAAACGCATAGGTAGTATCTGTTGAACAGATATTGGAGAGCAGGTGATCCAATTATGGTCAGGTGTTTGTTCAAAAACTTCTGCCTGTTCAATCTAACGTATCGGTATTTTATGCTTTCTTGTAGCATTGCAACAGTCCCATAGCGTGATCTGATTGGTCATCGGTGGCTGTCTACTAGTGCCTTTTTTGTTGGTCTGTTGTCAAGTTTTTTGACTCTCTTCCTATCAATTGGTATTTTGTGGTTAGTTTGCCTCAAATACAGGTTTCAATTGTTGTTGGTAGATGATCACTGCTCAAGTCTGTGTGGACCTCGAAGTTCACAATCTAATTTGCCGTTTTCTTGTTCGCCAGTGTGACATCTAATGTGTCGTTCTCTCTGGTTGGTATTTCAAAATTGTTCATAATTCTGAACTCCTCTAGTATTCCGTCTAGGTGTATGTGGTTTTCTATATGACTTGTGCCAAATCTTTTATCTCTAGTATTTAGGTCTTCTGTGATAATAATTGACTTTTGTTTTGTCTTTGAGAAGATTGTTAATCTGCTTCCAACCCAGTTCGGAAAGGTGCAACGAATGCGTTGATGCGTCATTTATCATTGATTTCGTGCCCTTTCGGAAGCTTGTCTTTGTATTTCTGGGGCGACCCTTGGCCTGATTTTTGTGAAGCAAGACGTTGGTACAATCTATACTTTCTGCCGATTATCCATTCAGATAAGCCGATGACATACACCAACAGCATGAAGCCATCAAGGCCGCTCAAGCTTCGTTCGGTCTGGCCATCAGAGCGAAAACGCAGATGGGTCGAAAGGGTGTCGCGTCAATGGCCGAAAATCTGAGTGCAAGTGAAGCCTCTGTTGACAACAATGGGACATCGCTGGCAATTACGTTCGCGTGACGAGGCCGACACAAACAACTTCATCCCATGGGAATGCGTTCGGGTATTGGCAGGGTTCTCTGCCGACGCCGCATGATGCTAACGTCGGCGCCTGTATCGATCAACGCTTCGAATTGTTGATCGCCGATATTAATCCCTATCGTCCCATCCATAACCGGTGCCTCTGCCAACCTCCTGGATCGAAGGAGGTTGGCAGCCGCCCCCGCAGGCTCCTGCGAATTAGTGGTCGCCGTCGCCGTCCGCCTCATCCTTTCCGGATTGATGTGCTCTTGCTCGTGACAGCGGTAGCATTTCCTCGATCGCACGGCGCGCTCGCTGTCGTTGTCGTTGTAGCTGTGGTCGTTAATCCCACACTTCCTGCATCGATAGCTGATCTGTGGCGTCGGTGGCGGCCCGGTCGTCGCCGCTCCTTCTTCTGGCTGGCCGGTCGCCGCTGCTCCTATTGTCATGGATCTTTATCGTATTCAATTGTTTCTGTATGGACAGTCTTTAGTATCATGTCCTTGTTCGTTTTCAGGTGGTCAGTTCTGGGGCATTCCGCCGAGGGCAGACGAATTTGCCACACTTGTCTTTTGGAAAGCATTGAATCTTCAAGCGAGTCCTTGCAGACCCTACCGTTTTTTGTATCTTATATTGTTTCGCTTAATATTGTCTACCGAGTTTTGTTGCGGTTCGTTTTTTGATAACACAATGAAGATACCGGATATGTCATGGCACTCAAAGATTTTGCGACTAAGGCATTAGCTTGGTTTGGGCACTACTCGAGGTGAAGGAAAAGACACTAACCGTAAAGTTTTTGTTTACAGAGTACCACAGTTCGTGGTGGATAATGGTACATCCTTGTCGGGATCAACAGGAACAAAACCAGAAAGCTGCAAGATAATTGGTGCCCATATTACAATGTTTTAGTAGTACACAAAAGGGGATGCCATTCTGTTATAGAAAAAGGAGCCGCAACAATACTCGGTAGACAATATAAAGCGGAACCATATAAGATACATGAAAGTGGCGTCTGCAAGGCTTGCTTTCAGGGTTCAATGCTATTCTAAAGACAAGTGTGGCAAATTCGTCTGCTCTACAACAGTCACCAGGCGGCGGAATGCCCCAGAACTGACCAAAAGCTAACTTGCATCACCTGCAACGAAGAAGGACATGAAACTAAAGACGGTCCATACAAAAACTACCAAATACCATGAAGATCAGACAGTACCACAGAATACAACTAAAACGAACACCCTACAGAAATTCAAACGAATAAAATTGAGAAGAACAAAACGAAGTACGGACGACAATCCAATTATCATAACTTGTATATCAGGGGAAGAAACAGATCAATGGCGCAAACAACGGGAAATCAGCATACGAACACTTCAAAAAGACCAAATCTATAGGCAGACCTCAAAACACAGCTGGAAACTGCAATCGACTTCATGAATCATGTATGATTACAAGATTATATTTTCAAAGATGTGATCGGCAGAGGCAATTGCGCATTTGAAGCGATCAGAACATTAGGGGCAATACCAGAAATAAACGTACAACAATTTCATACTAAAACATGAGGATATGCCAGAGAGACCCAGATCAGGGAACAACACTATCAACAAAGATACTAAACTACGCCGGATCACCACCAAACAATGAAGATTATAATCTTGATACGTATCTAGACATAATGGAACAGGACCGATAATGGACTGGACTGTTGAGCGAACTATCGCAGATCAATATAGTAATAATCAGACAGGCAATACAACCACTGGAAATGAACAATCTATGTATTACACCACAGGCAGGAAAACCATCAACCCCAATGGGATAAAGTAGACTAAACCATTATGAAACCCTCATCCACATAGACTGTAGAACTATGAGCACTCATCAAACTTTTACAACTGGACAATGGGAAGAATATGTTAAACAAACTAGAGAGCAACAAGGATCCCGATCCTATGCGGACCCGATACAGGATTCGGAAAGGACTACAGAAAACAAACCGTTGACGAGAGTCAATGGAACGCCAATCACACTAACACAGACAGACCAACATCGGATAACAGGAGAGAATAAAAGAGTACAAAGTTCAGACCAATGCCTTTATGTGCCAATAACCAGTATCATCCCCAATAACATCGGGAAAAAGACAATGACCAAACAAACAAAGAAGAATTAATCCAACACCTTCAGATACTGAGTCTCCTCAAAAAGTGCTCTGACAACAATGCCCCAACCAAACAACGCAGACAACTGAAGAAAACACAATGTTTTGAGCGGCTCAATGTTGAAGCGAAACAAGTAAACGATAACAGAAGTTTGATTATGGCACAATGGAACGCATGTTCCATTAAACGAGGAGAAGGCAATCGAATGTTGATATTGCAATTTCAAAACCTGCCCGATTGTTGGCCAGGTCTGGTAAAAGCGATTCAACCGCCTTGATCTAGGTATTTAGTGTTATAGCTCGCGGTGAATTCAATTGTTCAAGGAAGTCCCACATGGAATTGCCATTTCACCCTCCGAATTCTGCTCGTTGTATATGGCAAATAGGTATCTCTTTGTAGGGCAAATCGAAAACTCAGCTAGTATTGATTCAATACCGCGGTCGCCGAATTTCAGAATACCCTCAATGAACTGATTACGAATTCCTCGACGATGAGATTTACTCGCTTCAGCGACTCCTGATCCATGTTTAAATATCTGATGGGACTCTGTCTCGACCTGCCTCTGATACATTGTTGAAATCGTGCAAAAAAATCGATAATGATTATGGTCGTGATACAATCGCAGGAATAATGAAAGATGGTCCAGAGTCTTTGACTTACGGTTTTGTATTGCCAGTTGTATGTGCATCGTGCAATCAATGCATTTCACTGATGGTTGCCGCCCCCCTGCCTTGTTTGAGCGAACTTCTGGGTCTGCAGCGCACCTATACCCATATTGACAAATGAGTCCTTGCGAAAACCAATACGTTCTAGTATTGATCGACTATCATTTGTTTGGGTCAAGTTTCATTGTAATGTGAAAACTGCTTTGCAGCGCTTGACCATTTATGACTGTATTTACCACCCGATACTATTGCGATGTCGAGAGCATTTTTTGAAACATTTGCCTGAGGAGAGTCCACATCCAGGCGATGATGTCTTCCGCCGTCCCTCATGGTCGCCCTGTAAATATGGATGTTTGCATACCATCGTTTGTTTCCAGAGAATGGCAAGAGAAATGCAGCTGAAGATCGGAAGGGTGTCGACAGGAGGATGTGCCAAAATACGGCGTCGTAAAAATCTGGCGAAATCTGCCTTCTTGCTGCGTCAAGCCATCTTGACATGGCGCCTCAAAGATGATGCAGTTCCTCGTCGGAAATACAAACTGTTGTTGAATACTTCTGACAAAGTTTCCAAAAAGCACGTTGAAAATTGCATCCAAAGTTCTTGGCGATGGCGTAAGTCGCCGTCCACGATCGGTATCATATCTCCATGATCGTCTGGGTTTGGAAGACCCCAAAACCCCCCATCTCCTGATAGGTTTATCAGCCAAAGTCATTGGCACAGAGTTCCCCAAAAAAGATATTGACCATGAATGACAGCTGTATGGAGTATATTCCACGATCCCATTCCACACTGTTTCTCGTTATCGGCCGCTATACAGAACTGTCGTCGTTATCGACACTATACGCGCTGGGGATTGCTCTATAGAACACCACAGTTCTAGCGCGCAACAAACGCAATTAGAATTGCTCGAAAGCTGAAAAACGACCGATGACTGTGGTGATTTTCCCCCAAAGCCCAAGATCAAATCGTATTCATTCAGGTTTTCTGATTTTATCGACAAACGGGAATGGAAATCAAGAACAGGTCAGGGAGGGATTCACTTTGGCGCCGCTATCGACGCGGATATGGCGATAAATCGCTGCGCCTGGCGAGCGCCAATCCACTGATTGACGTCATCAACATGTTCGAGAAGATCCCGATGCGATCGATTCGGTAATGATCGCTGATACGGTGGAGGGCCATGTTCGGCTGTGAACGAGCACATCTAAATCACCACAATAATGGTTAAAAACACAAACACAAAAAAAATCACGAATTGCTGAAAGTCCATCGACCTGATCTTTCTGAATAAGATTGGTGAATATAAGGTCCCACCAGTATTCGAATGAAGATAATTGTGGAGCCCATTCAGGTTGACGAGGATCATCAACTTGTGGCCCTTGTTCATAGCCGACACGACCTGGTGTTGGCATTCAGATCGCATTTCGAGTCATTCGAGTGGGCGAAATCATCACCTTGAACGTGGTAAATTCGGGGAACGATTTCCCGAATGGTTTCGGCGAGGAGATTGCGGTGGAGAGAATCGCGATCGACGGCGAGCGGCGATGGACCCAGGGGGAATTCGGCCACACACGTCCAGTGCGACAGGTCGGCGACGAGATTGAGCCGGGGAACGGCGTCGAGCAGGCGACGCGTGACCCAGGGGGAATACAGCAGACGCCCACGATGCGTCTCGTGCAGTAATCGGGGCCGATCGACGTCACCGGCGAGCTGGCCGACGAACACCTCGTCGTACCAATCGTGCATCGCGTTCAGCAGCGAAACGGCGTCGTCGAACTCCATCGAATCGTGGCCGGAAAACGAGTTGATCGCCGCGATGTGGCCGTCGATACCCAGTTTCCTGATCGCCATCCTGTGTCGTCGAAACAGCAACACCCGACATGATCATCACATGAGAACACCATTGACACAATCGAACAAGTCGTGAAACCGACATTTGATCCTGCCACGCCCCGAGTTGCGTCGGCCATGAACCGCCCGGTCCCGATTTACGATCGCCATCGATGAACGGATCACATCCATCTGCCGACAATATGTATATTCGTCAGGGGATCGTTCACAGATTGCATGCAGAACAATTCTGGTGATGATGATGTGTTTTACCGATCGGTCCACAAGAGAACACGACAGGAATCTGAATAGCGCCACATTAACGTCAGATACTTGTTGACGTTAAAAAATAATTCGGAAAATCTGAACGGGGAATGGTTTTTACCCATTTGAGTTGATGAGCTTTGAGGATTTTGGCGAAATCTGGCAGACGATGGGCCAATCCAACAGAACATTCAACACCTTTTTGTGATCGAGCACACGAATCAGATATCGGTCGGGTTCGGGGGCGGCGATCAATCACAGGATCAGACCGTGGTAGTTTTGCTGGCGAAGGGCGCCGGCCAGATCGGGGAACGGGCGATATCCATCGTCCAGGTCGACCAGGCCCCACAGCGATCGATACAGGTTCAGTCGCCGTCCGGTTGGCCCGTTATCGTCCATCGCCCCACCCGACAATTTATCCGGATCTGGCGCCGTTCTTCCCTTGAATCCCAACCAATGACCCGCTTGACCTTGTTGATTTCTTCCCCACCCGAACTCGTCCAACTCCCGATAAAACCCTAATCTGATCCGTGATCGCCATGGCCATGGCGCTACAATTCATCCCCAATACGGGTTATCTGAGGTCGTTGGAGCATGATCCCTCTGTCATTCGATGTAATCGATAAACAACACCACGTGGCGAACGAAATTGGGGATTTGAGGGATTTATGCAATTGACTCTTGTCCTATTCTGTTTTTTGCCGATTTTCATATCTATTGGGGCTGAACGAAACTCGTATTTTTCCAGACTTTGACAATATTTAAAATCTGGGGGTCGTTTGGTGAGATCGTCGTTTCTATCGAACGGCTGTGTTTGTGGCACTGGCGATCGCCATCAGATTGGTGATCTCTTTGTGAGCGAATGTCGATGACAATTGTGAAACAATGGTCCAAGATCTGCCGTTGGGGTGGATATGACCACGATCGCCATCGACCTGTCCGGAACCGCTGTGGGGATCGAAGAAATCGATGGACGTTCTAGAACGCGATGTAGAAAGTTGACGATGGGTGAGGACGCGACAAGGAAATTCATCAGTGGTTTTTGATGATCAGATCTTGAGGCGTTCATGATCACAATGATCTGCTCCCAGTCATATCTGGCGATCAATCCGCGTCTTTTATTCAACAGAGGTGGTCCACGAAATCAAGTCGTCACAATCCGGTTAATATCGAGTCGTGTTCTGTTCCTTTCCCGTGTTCCAATATTATTGTCGTCGCCGAGCCACCACGAAATGGGTTTGAGCTCTAAAATCACGATAATGACCAATGATCGATTCCCCTAATATTGTCGTTCATCATCATTTCCCCTCAACACCATATCCTGACCAGACACGCTATGAACGGCGCCCCTGATCATAATTTCATCATCTAATTCATCTCAACCAACTGTCCTTTAACGTCGTGTCTCAGCAACAACCACTAGTTCATTACCCTCAGAATTACCGCCCTCTGATTGAAACTTTGCCCAATAAATGTGTTTATTCGACCTGTTTTCAGTAATTCGTTTATGGGATTGGTTTTCAGTATTGAATACGGGGGCGCGCAACGGTCAAAATCAATATCGGCCAACCAGGACCGCTCCACGATATTCATAACAAATTTGGCGAAGTCCGACTCAGACCAGTTCATTTTCCGAAAACGGCGATCATGAACAGCGACAAGAAATACACGGCCGTGATCGGTGTCGATTTCGGGACGGGCGGATACGCGATCGGGTTGGCGTTCACCAAAGGGAAGACCTGGATCACCCCACATTCCACCATTCGTAATGGCGTCGTCCACAAGAACAGGTTCGTTGCGGAATTGATGTGTTGGTAGAACGGCGTTGACGTTGTTTGGAATCAGCGCTGCGGTGCTGTGTAAATACGGGGAGGAAGGGAAGGAAACCGACCTGGACCTGGTCGCCATGGGCTACAACGCCCTGTCGTCGTTCGCCGACATGGACCCGGGCGACCAGGCCGGCGTCCTCCTGTTCCAGTCGGTCAAGATGGACCTGTATGGCGACACCGACTACCAGACCGAGGCGGTCAATGGCGATAAACTGCCGACCGAGGACGTAATCCGCCTGGCGCTGAGACGGATCCACAAGGAGGCGCTGGCCTGTTGTCAGACGGCCAGTGGGGTATCGCCATCCAACCTGTCTGAACATCATCTGCGATGGGTCATCACTGTTCCTGCGATATGGTCAACCAATATATGGCGCTGCGCTAATACCATCTTGTGCTGATTGTTGTTTTTTTTTGGTCCATTCTTCAGGAGCGACGCCGCTAAACAAATCATGAGGAAGTCGGCCATTGCAGGTTTGGTTTTCGAGTTGGATTCTGTGGAATTGATGTTGACGATGAGATTCTCAGCGGGAATCCAGGATTGTGATTTACTGCTGGCGCTGGAGCCCGAAGCGGCGTCGATCGCGTGTCAAATGACTGCTGGGCCTGACACGACCGTCTCCGTTCTCGACACGAACCAGGCGTACATGGTCGTGGACGCTGGCAAGGGGACCGTCGACATCACGGTTCATCAGCTGGACGACGACGGGAAACTACAGGACATCGCGTAAACCCCAACCTCGGACGTCGCGGTCAACGATAGAACGCTAACGATGATTCTCGTACACAGGATTCCGAGGGGGAACGCGCTCGGTTCGGGAACGATTGACGCCCGGTTCATTGAACTGCTGGAGCGCAGCTTTGGCGCCCCCGAGATTGACGAGTTTCGCCAGAAGTTCCCGGCCGATTTCCTGGACCTGATGAACCGTTTCGAGAGCGTCAAGATCCGCACGGATTTCGACCTGACCAACACAGATATGGTTTACCATATCGACCTGGGGCCCAAGTTCCTCTATTGGGTCATGGACGAGCGGGTTGGCCCAATGCCCACCCTGCCCAATGGCGTCACCATTGACGAGCGCTATCGGCTGCTGGGGCTGACGCCCCAGGCCCTGTACACCAACCTGTTTGAGACCTCGATCGAGGGGATCAAGGCGTTGGTCTCCGAGTAAGTTTTGACTCGTTGAACACGTCGCGATCGAAAATTCAAATTGGCGCCTGGTTGTTGCTAGAATTCTGATGATCGATCGCGTGTTCCGAACGTGTCGAACCATATTTCTGGTTGGCGGATACGGCGATTGCCCATTTCTGTACAAGGCGATCGAGAACGCCATCGACGAATCCGGTCTTGACATCAGGATTTTCCGCCCGATGGAACCAGCGCGTAATTGCTCAACGAGATCTGTTTGCAGCGTCCCGGGACTGATCGAAAATTTCTGTTCAGTGGCGGTCGTGAACGGCGCTGTCGCCTATGGCCAGCGCCCCGATGCGTTGAGTTCCCGGTTGGCGCAAAAGACGATCGCCGTCGCCGTCACCGTCCCTTACGACGAATCCGTCCACGCCGGACGAACGCGAACGCGAATCGACGGGGAATACTATTGCACTGGCGTCTTGGACGTTTTAGTGACGAAAGGGAAACGGCTGAAATCCGATCAGGTGAATGAAATCGGGGTCGATTTGATCTGGGGGGTGTTGATCATTCGTGTGATTGTGTTCAGTTGATCGAGCACTCGTATCTCCCTGTTATTGACGACCGCAATGTGCAGAACCTGTCGATCGTGCGAATCTACCAGAGCAATCGCACCGATATTCAGTACACGGACGACGACGGCGTGGTTCTAGCTGGTGAAATGAGCACGAATTCGATCGCGATCACGATCCGCCCCTGACACCACCGCGTTTGTCTGATTGGTTCTAGGGGAATTGGTGGTGGCGATGCCGACAATCTCGACTGGGAACGTGGTCAAACTGCAGTTGTCGTTCGGGTCGACCGAGATCAAGGCCACATCCTCAATGGGTACCGGTCTTCCCATGCAATGCACATTGGACTTTTATGGTCGAACCGTTCGCCGCAACCGACAGGTTTGTGTCGTTCGAGACTGGTTGACCCGATCGCCATTGAATTCGCAAAACCCGCACAGATTATGGTGTCGGTCGACGTTTGCTTCGTGCTGGATTGTACCGGGTCCATGGCCGCCTATATCGAGGCGTCCAAAGACCACGTTCTGGCGATCGCCAAGAACGTGATCAAACGCCTGTCGAACATGACCGAGGTCGTTCGAACCCACCCAACGCAATCCTTGGACCCCCTTGTCCAATTATTGACAACCGTTCTAGGCCTGTCAGCTTCGGTTCGCGTTCGTGGCCTACCGCGATTTCTGCGATAAACCCAGCGACCGGATCAGTTACATCAACTTTACCAACGATTTTTCTAGCGTGAAGGCGTTCATTTCGCGCCAAGAAGCGTTCGGCGGTGGCGATGGGTCAGTGATTTTCCCGCGTTTGGTTGTTTTTTTGGGCCGAGGTGTAAATAGCGATCTGCTCAGACCTGAAGACCTGCTTGGTGGCCTGAACCAGGCGGTCGAGATGAATTGGAACGCCACCAACAGGTTCATCGTGTTGGTGGCCGACGCCCCGTGTCATGGTCTGTCGTATTCTGGCGAATCCAGCGGCGACGCACATCCAGCCGTGAATCACCTTTCGCCGATTTTGTTGTTGTGTACTGACACGGGTTCCAGGGCAATCCCGATGGGCTGGACGCAATTGACGTGTTTGATCGTTTGAACGCCATCAACACCCAGATGATATTCACAAGGATCTGCTCCCATACCGACATCATGATGGACAAGTTCAAGAAAATGCACCCGATTACAGAGATTGATATGTCGACCACCGATTGCATCAGCCAGTTTGGCCGAACACTTTCCTCGGAAATCATTGGGCACATCAAGAGAACGGCGATTTGAATCGAATTACAGTTTTGTATTGAACGTCTGCGATCCGCATGGTTGATTGGGCTCTTCGATTGGATTTTATGAATAAACTATCAGGATTGGTATTGGAGACCGCGCTCACCAAAACCGATGAGAATCGAACGTGGTACAGGGAGGTCCAATTGCCCGGCAAGTCACTCTGGCGAATTCTCTCATGGTCCCGACCGAGCGGCCTTTAAAGTCGATTCCGGTCATGACTGTCTGTTCAGGACAAGAGAATTCTTTGAATGATGGGCGCGGATTCTCCATTGTTTTCATCCAATCCGTTTGATACATTTCGCCTAAATGGCAACAACGTCAATGATGATCTTAACTGTGCACAAAGATGTGTTGAATCTGACCAAGGTTAACCATTGAGCGAACACAGAATATTCTGGCGAAAGCGTTATTAGCAGTGTTGAATCCACAGTATTTGGTGAAACCAATTCCGGACGCGAAATGTCCTGCAGGGCAATGCAATTCCAGGTGGCTATGTTTCTCGTCAGCAACGGAAGACGAGCTCTTCGACCTCGAGCAAACCTGGACTTGTCAGGTACGTTTTTGAGACGCATCGGTGAGCCCCAGCTTCCACCGTGCAGAGCGATATCCGCTCGACTGGCGCAACCGATATTAAACTTGAAGCTATTGCCCAGTTTTTGGAAACGAACACCTCTCTAAAATCAACATCGCTCAATCTCAATAAAATTTACAGTGGTAAAGAGCAAACCATTGCTTGATTGACCGAACACGATGCGCTCGGAAAATTGGCCTGCGTTTCCGAGACTCCAAATGTGCATGATGAGTAAGCCTTGGTGAATTTTGGTGGGAATACCATCTCCGGGCACATTGGATACGGTGCAGCGATTTTTGGAAGACTTTCACATAAAGCATTTTTGACATGCTGCAGATCGATCAGAAACATACGATAATTGAAATGATTATTGGGTTCGGTCATCTTACTTTGCATAGCTCCAGAAGCGCCATTACAACCTCATCGTGCAGCTCAGGCTCAACAAAATCAGAAATTCGGGCAAGGGTATAGCGAACAGGCGCTGTGTCAAACTTCAGCCAGAATTGACACAAAGACGTGGATTGAAGCGTACCTGGTTTGTCGAGAATTCCAAACCATAAATTGTTTTCTGGATTCGTGGGGATGACCGTTCCTAAGGCAAACTCGGAACAGGCGGCATGATACTCCTCGAACCTCGAAGACTGGGACCTCTCGAACTCCGTTTTCAGGGCGGCTCTCCCCATGACCCCTGCAGAATAAACACTGGCAGCTGCTGCAACCTTGACTCCCTGCCCTACGAGCTAATTTGGATGGATTAAAGGAACTGGTGAACTTAGACCTGATCGACAACATACCTTGGCGAACGTATGAGCCTCGAGTTGATAACGGCGAACCACCCTGAGACGGAATCTCAAATGGAATTCACGAGGTTTAGAGATATTGATTACCTTGCTCCCATCCATATCTTGGTGACGACATGTGTTCCGAACCGTTCCTAAAGACGACCATAGCAGGTGAATGATCGAAGATTCGCAAATATATTTCACCTACAAAGAAATTGAAGTATTTCTCTCTTGTTTCTTCGGAATCATTGAATCTTTTTGGAAGCTGGTCAGCTCCAACCTTGAAATTTTCTGTCTTTTTTGGAGGGTCAAACGCAAGAATACTAGCAACGTATTGTTCACAGACAGACATCGATTCAACAAACACATTGTTTTCGGTGCGGGTCCTAAGACTCAATTAAGACCAGATCTGCAGCTCCAAATATGTGTTCAACTTTTTAGATATTGATTGGAACTCAGCATTGGCAGAAAACGGAACCCCAACAAAATCAGCATTAACTGAAGTTTGAAGCACCTGTGGAATCAATGAGCGCCAGAGGAAACAAAACCTGGCAGTGAGAGAACCTTGGAAAACGTGTTTTCGTCGGTAACCGCCTGAGACGTAAACTGGGAATTGCAAGATGAGGTTGAATGGGCGTCAACACCTGATTGTGGACATTTTGATGAACTGCAGAGTCGAGTAAATATCTAGGACAGTTTTACCGTTAGGAACCCGATATCTATCATCCGACGACATTCGCGCTTCGCTATAGTCGGTCGTGTCAAAAATCGGTGCTGGGAAAAAATATAATTTGAAAAATTAAATGAAGCGCGGTTTGTGAGGGAATTACACTTAAAGCCTGGATCAATACTGGATGCATGAGGGTTGCCGAGAAATTGATGATATCTGATGCAGAGTACTCAAAAATTAGAAACAGGCTAGCAGGTGATGAAACATATTATCACCCGTATCCAATATATCCCTACCAATATATACAATTAGAACTAGGTCCTGGGTTGAATAATACTCACTGACGATGTTATGAAACAAATCCTCAGGCTCGATTGAGTACCCGACACCACACAGGAGTAGCAACGAGCAAAACACGAGGGGAATGCGGTCCATGGCGATTGCGAAATGACAATGCCGATAGAGTTATGATGGATGATGATGATGCCAATGACAGCTTCGATCGCGCCGTCTGCCGGGCCCCATAACGTATCTCTGCTCGAATGTTGACAAAATATCCAATGTGATGATGAAATCGGGGTGGGGTACAGTGATGGAGTCACGTCGGGACCCCCCCTTGAACTGTGAAAGGTGAAACATGGACCATTTGAACAGTCACAGACACAGGCAGGCATTGCACACATTACATTACGACGTGATAAGTCAATCCGGTAATACCTCATTATCTAATCAATCGTTCATTCCAATATATATAATGTGTGTTCAAGCATCGGCGGAACGGGAATCCACCTCTTGCCGTAGCAGGACCCGTTCCTCTTCAACCATCTCAGCCCATCTCCTTTTCATGTCCTGTCGATGTCGCCTCATGGCCATGTCCTGAACATAGAATCCAACGGCAGCACCACCTATCGTCCCGAATATGACTGCGATCACTGACCCCCTGCCAAACATCTGCTAATCTCTATTTGCCGTGCGGCAGCTAACGGCGGTGCGACGAAAAGCAGCACGATATAGTAGTAGTACAGCTTGACGATTTTATTTTAAAGTTCTGCAATTGACTGTGTGGTAAGTGCCGCTCTCGCAGTTTCGTTGTTTCAAGAGGCTCAGCAAGGTTCGGTACTTTGAAAGTCCGTACCCCGTACCTTTTAATGATAGGGTACGAGGTACGGGTATAGGGTACGGTACGGGACGCATTTGGACAAACCTTGTACGTCTGGGCAACTGGGAACCTGTATATACACTTGTGTATATATGATGACTGCAAGTGTATAATGAACA
>OUQQ01000022.1:15148-76123 GCA_900404475.1 Spongospora subterranea | reverse complement strand
TGATCTATCAGGAATGTCAACCACACTAAAAGATTCCTGTTGATCTCATGGTAATGGGGAAACACGAACTCTAATTCGGTACAGCTTTGGTCAACTCTATCTCAAACAGCGATGGAAGAACGCATATACAATGAAACCCTTTTGAAGGATTAGTATCGACAGATCGGTCAACAAAGCCAGATAGGAGTACATCCTTATGTTCTGTCGACAAATAGATTTCGGTCTGACACTATCGCACTGATCCCTGATGTTCTCAGATATACGATATCACATTCACCGTCTTCAATGACAGATATTCACCTAAGACCTGTAATCACACGCCATGCTAAAAAACAGGTTATCGATGAGATGGCGAACCGTTCAAACCTATTCACCATTGACTAACACAAAAGATGAGTCAATGTGGCGTCGGAATCTAACGACTCAACTACCAGATCACGAATAGTTCTCTATATTTTACAAAAAAACCAGAATTATGAGTGCCAGGCGGTCGATAACGACCGTTATATTAATCATGGCTGTAATGCTGATAACAGCACAAGCACAACCGCCCACCAGACGACGAAATATTGAGGCCCTGACCGATCAAGAGCTACTGGCCTATCGTGAGATGCTCCAAGCAGCATTAGACAACGGCAGCTATTACATCGTTGCCGGCTGGCACGGTATGCCGACCGTATCGATCGATAAGACGAGGGCTTGTCCACATGGCGAACTCATGTTCCTCTTATGGCATCGGGTCTATCTGGCGATCATGGAGCAGGCCGTCGGTTGCCCGATCCCTTACTGGAATGGTCGTCGCGATCAGTTGCCAAAGGCGTTCACCGACCCGACGTACATTGCCAGTGATGGGACGGTCAAGCGCAACCCGTTGCACAGTGTCACGTTGCCGACGGAGGCCCGGTCCCCAGTCAATCCGGGACCGGAAACAGTCCGCGCACCAGTGCAACCGTTGCCGATTACTGACCTGAGGGAGAAGGAGAATGTCGCCCTCTATTCAACCAATTCGTTCGTTGAGCATACAATAGCGCTGGAAGATGCTCATAATCTTCAACATAATTCAGTTGGTGGAGGACTAGCGTATTTAGATGTGGCTGCTTATGATCCGGTATGTTCTAATGGCGTTTTGTCCACTAAAACCGTAGTTTTGACCAATGTTCGTGTGTGCCTGTAGGTATTCTGGAGTCTTCACATCAACACGGATCGGCGATGGTTCCAATGGCAGTTATTGAATCCGGATGGAATATACCCTGATGGGTTCAATGACACTATCATCAATGTTGGAGGCAACGAGGTTCGAGCTGGCGACATCGTTGGGGATTTCTCTGGTTGGACTGCAGGAGTTTCCCCTGACGCGATTGTTCAATGGCGCCAAACCTTGCAACTGCGAATGCAGCGTCGTTCATCCTCGTTGGACAAAAACCTGTTGTTCTCAGTCATGTCGTATACTCCAGCGCCATCGACGCCGGAACCCGTTCCCGCGTTGCGATTGACGTCCCCGAATGGTGCCGCTGATGTCACCGTTTATGGCAAAGGACTGTCCCCACTTATTCCTGGATCGGTTTCCCCGTTGGAGACGCTGCCGCCGATGGAGCGTGCCCCAATCTCGTTGCCAACCGTCCGCAACCCGTCCCTGTCGTTCGAGCATGTTCATATCGCCGACGGCAGTGGCGAACCCGTTTATTCCGCCACTCGAACCAAGCTTGACATTGGCCAACCGGTTCTGCCCTTGATCACAGGTCCCCCGGCACCACACTTCACCATGCCAGCGCTTCCCGACAATGTTATCGCCATCGTATCCGCCGCGAAACCCACTGAACCCGTCAAGAACGAGTTGCCCGATCCATCTCCTTCACCATCGCCCGTCAATCAATACGTGATTCCGGCGCCCGAACCACCACGAAAACTTCCCCGATCGAAATCAACGAAAGAGTCGCCGTTTCCTGAATCTGATTGTACTCCAGATCCTGTTCAAGACCGGATCCTGTTGAGAATCGAATCGGTCTGTTCGACCCCCGAACCGTGCACATTGGAAACCGTGTTCAACGGTCGAACGATCGGAAAGACGGCGCTATTCGGTATGGGACATTCTTCGCCCTTCGTCATGGATCGGATCGTGGATCTGACACGCGCCGCCGCGCGATTGAACGCCACCGCCGAGACCCTGAACAACGCCATCACGTTCCAAACGATCGATCTGAGAACGGGTCTGCCCATTCCTTGTCAACCCAATCTTCATTATCATATCGATGTGAAATGCTTTTAACGGCTCAATCCCATCTCAACTCAATCAGTAAACACATTATTCCTTTATTCCCACACAGGTTTCGCGGAATCACAATCGAATATTGGAAATCGCCAAGGCTGATGTTTGCTCAGGAAAGTCGAACATTGATTACACATGTTCTCCGGCCACAAATGTGTGTTTTCCTGGGGCGGGATGAGCTGTGTGGCCGAAATCGGTCAAAATCAGCAATTACAACTGACTTCGGCCATTGTTGTTTGAAGTTTTCAACCCCATTGATGGGGTTTCTGGGCGTGATGATTGCCGCTGGGTTGGCAACGACAATGGGCATGGGGGCGTTCGTGTTGACCCCGGTGGCCGGGGCTATGTGGTTAAGTGCCATCTCATTGGCGGCAGGAAGTGCATTGGCGTTCGGGACTGGAGGGGCGGGCGGAATTGGAATATTGACGGCCGGAGCGATGGTCGCGGCGGGAAGTCTGATTGTGGCAGCGATTGGCTGTTTGGCATAAGACGGAGCGGGCCAATCTGATTCCCCATCGTGTGTTCCCCGAAGCTCTGGTTCCTCTTGTTCATGTGATGGCAAGTGACCCAAACCCCTCTCAATAACTTTTCATAAATCGCGACAATGTTGACGTTGAGAAAGGATCGTGATGAGAGATCAGGAGATTGATGTCGTTAGGAAAGAAGAGATCGTTGAATGGCTTATCGATTGTTGAAATCTTTTCAACCAACAGCGGTACCGGCGACGATTAACGGAGACGCGAACGTTGAACAATAGTAAATCAATGACAAGCGGCGATGAATACTCAACAGCAGTGTCAGCTACCAGAACCGGTCGGCAACAATGGAGGACTCATTTGTTGTTCTGAGCGCTTTATCAATATCAAATGGGTCTAGGCGCGATGATTGCCATAACGACGGTTGGAATGGGGGTCGGTTTTGGTGCATTTGGCACAGCGGTAGCTGGACCTGCTCCATTGTCATTCGTGGCTATGTGTGCAAGTGCGATTGGCACATTTACGGCAGGAGCTGCAACAGCGGTCGCCGCTGCTGTGACAACGGGCGCCATGGTGGTAAGAACAGCAGCTACGGGCGCGATTGGTGTTTTGGCATAAGACCGAGCGACAAAAAGTGATTCCATCTGATCTTTCATAGCTCTCTGGTTCCTGTTATTTGTGGTGCGACAATTCTCCCAACCCCGTTTTGGTGATGAAAAAAACTTTGAACGCTTTCAAGTCTTTCAGTTTGGACAAACTATAAAACCATACAACCTACTATTCCATTGAGGACCTGGAAAAGCGTGTGGGATTCTGGGAGATTAGTCTTTAATCGAATAGGGGTATGGAATGTTGTTGTTGAAATTTTTTAATGAAGTGCAATAATGGCGACGATCACCGGAAGAAGCGATCGATGAATCACAGTGAGTCAGATCAATTACAACATTTAGCAGGGGCGATGAACACCATCAACGGGGTCCGACTATCATTAACTGTGATTGTCTGAATCGAATATACCAAAACCTGCCGGCAACATCGCAGATCATCTGGAATCGACAGTTGGACGAACACTTTTTGCCGAATGCTGATCCATTTTCTGTTCCTGATCGGAAACACAGTGTAATCCTCCCCCTTTCGCCTTGGATGATGCTCAGCAACCATTGTACGAAGTAAAAGACGTCATTGCGTGTCGTTTGTTTAGAGGACAAATGCAGTACCTCGTGGATTGGAAGGGCTACGATGTTTCTGACCGAACATGGGAACCTTCATCGTCGCTACTCCTGTCGGTCACCCCAACGAAGGATGGCAAAATTTGAGGGAGACGAGTTGATGACTATTGTGGAGCCAACGCTTAAACCCGGAGAGCAAAAATTAGTTTTGATGAATCGTGTTTCAACTCTTTCGACGGGAAAAAAACTATCTGGATTGATGATAACCAAATGCCATTACCGCCTAAGGGAGAACGGAAGACTGTAATGGTATCAGAATTCTTGTGCGATTTCCATGGGCCCCTCAAACTCGATGCTGAACAGCAAGCTCAGAACCCTGGCGCTCCTATTGAATGGATGCTAGACGAATGCTGACCTAGCAAAGCAGCTGGGCGATGAAGTTTCGCCAATATTCAAGATTTTACATCCGAGTTGTCAAGCTTTGATCGTGTTTGATAACTCGCAGAACCGCACAGAAATTCTGATACAATTACCAATTTTCAAACAAATATTTATTCATTTCACTTCCCTTCTCCCTTAGGCCATAATAACATATGGTTATCATCAATCCAGATAGTTTTTTCCCGTCGAAAGAGCTGAAACACGATTTATCGTGTGTTGATAAAGCTAATTTTTGCTCTCCAGATTCAAGAGTTGGCTCCACAATAGTCCTTAACTCGTCTCCCTCAAATTTTGCCATCCTCTCGTAGACGTCCATTCGAAATAAGAATGTCTCTCTACATATGACGACGTCTCCCCTTTATGGCAGTCATTAAACAGACCTTTTTAATATCTTCCAAAACGCAAACCCAGCGTAATCAACCACCACGTAAACTAAGATATTGATTAATTGCATGATATCGAACATAGTCATATTCGCCATCTGCGTCTATCAATAATTTCTTGACGGTGCTGATTCACGTGTTGGAGATCTAGATATCAAGGGGATTGATACTTTTGTGCGGATATTCATGGAATCACGCGACGACCTCTCGATTCTCACTAAAGAAGATTCCAACTTGACACAATCAATATCAACGATGAATAGACCTTGTCGCATTGTTCTATTGCTCAACCGTTTATTCCAAAACATGGGCACAACTAATCTCACAGCTACAAAATATCAATCTACGTAATCCTTATGTGTGCATGATCTAAAAAGTGTCGTGAAATACGATGGGTCGACGCTGACCCCGTCCTGGTTAATCGTGGCGCCCGTGTTGTTGGAATGTAGTATTTTTGAGTTGTAAACGGTTGTTGATATCAATTGATCAAGTTAAAAATTGTTCTCCAGTGAGGTTGATATCTACCATCTGCCGGTTGCTATTGGGTGAGATCTTCAACACGTGAATTAGCACCGTTAAGAATTTATTGATAGACGCAGATGGCGATGAGGACCTTCAGCGTTGGGCAGAACCAGAGCCATCCCTTGCAGCCAAGGACGCTACTTTCATCCCCCTGTCCGTTGACACTTATGGCGCTCTAGGCGAAGGCTGGACGACTCTTCTTAAAGCTCTCCTCAGCGACACCGATCTACTCCGCCGGCAGGCCATCAAACATTCTTTCGAGCAGCTTATCACGGACGTGTCGGTGGCCATCGCCCGCAGGAACCGTCGCCTCGTCAAAAGGAGCCTGCAGACACTTTACTCCCTCGGTTGAGTCGCAGCGTTCGATGCTCCGCCTACCCCCCCTCTTTCTTTTCTTCTCCGCCCTCCCCACCCGATCTCTCTCACCAGCACCACCAAACTAATAAACCACCACCAAACGGTCTAGCGAAACTCAAATGTTGATACGTAAAATGGAGTCGACGATCGATGGAAGGCACAGAACCTTATGGTCAGCGAGTATGATTCCGTACTTGTCGGAAACGCTTGCAGCGTTTCGAAGCGTTGTGACAAGTCGGATCCACACACTCTCACAATGTTCACTGGCCAAGATGACTTTCCGTTGTGTAATGTGCTGTGTTTCATACAGTATTGCTGCCTCTTTTCGACAGTAATACTTGAACTTCCCCACGGCCGTCCTGATAAAATCGTCCTAGGTCTTGACACAAAAATCGTCGCCATCGGTCGAGGTACTGAACTCCCATTACTGTTATCACCGTTATCTAACCGTCATCAGCAGCGTCTCTGGCTCTGCCCAACGCAGAAGGTCCTCATCGCCATCTGTGTCTATCAATCCCCAGTAGGAAATATTGTTTCGGACAAATTAGAATAATGTTTCTCATTCCTTTTTCAAAGATCCATACGCGACAATCACGTCAATGCAATCAGCAATTGAACGTCACGGTGTCAATCACATGCCATCGAGGGCCTCATAAACGGACAAGGTTAAAAATCAATCGGCAGTGCCGGAGCTTTTTTCGGTGCAGCACTGTAGATTTTGATGGCCAACCCCTGTCATTTCTCTGGCTGGCTGTCATTCACGCACTTAAACGGCGACAGCAATGTGTATCTATCGGTCACTTGAACTTTAACAAATCTCATTGTTAACGATGTTGGGCCAAAGTAGATCGGGGGAGACCAGCTCCAAGATTACTCTCGGCTATTGGAATATACGCGGATTAGCAGAGCCGATCCGAACAATTCTACGTAAAAGCCCAGCGACAGCATATTCCACCAAGGGTTCGGCATTCATGTGTTGATTTCCTTAGATTATACAAAGACTCCATTCCATGATCGCCGATATGAATGTAGAGGGGATGGACCGGAGTTCGATTACTCTGATTGGACAGATGAGAAGCAGAAATTGGGTCTGGATTTTCCTAACCTTCCATACCTAATTGACGATGATGTCAAAATCACTCAATCTATGGCGATAATGAAATACATTGCTGAGTATTATTTCAGTTTTCGCTGTGGTTCTGAAATTTTGGTTTAAGTTTGTCTCAGAAAGCATGATTTGTGTGGGCGCACTCCCGAGGAACGCGCCGTTATCGATATGGTCGCGTTCGAGATCGCCGACTGTCGTTCAAAGTACACGGGGCTTTGCTACAATCCACGATTCGACGATTTTCGCGAAGCGTTCGTCAAGGAGACCGCCCCAAAAGTTCTCAAACAGTTCTCGACCTATATAAAGAAGGACTTTGTCGCTGGCGAACAGATATCGTATGCAGGTTAGTTGATTCTTTCCCAGGATGTTGCTCATTGTGTAATCCAGCTCGATCTGAAAAGTATGTGTCAATAGATTTCTTACTATATGAAATGATTCAGCAATACTGTACGTTCGGTCGTCATCTTGTGGAACCCTACGAAAACCTCGTTCAGTTTTGCAAGCGGTTCGAAGCAGTTCCTACGATCGCCGCGTATATGAAATCTCCCGATTATCAATGCGGCCCTTTCAACAATAAGATAGCTCGCTTCGCCAATAACAATAGCTGAAGAAATGTCCAAAATGGCAGTTAGGAATTTCGGAATCCTAATACAAGTACGCCAAATGATTGGCTTTATCTTTGAAAACTGTGTCAGAACACATTTTCCGTGATGAATTTGCCATCAACAACTGTGAATCATAATTCCCTAAGTCACTTTGACCTGGGCAAGGTTTTGCATCACAATTCAACAATGTATCACCGTTCAGAGGCAGGTTTAATATGAGCTGACAAGAATGTCGGGTCGGTTGTCGCCGCCCATCTCTTCGATCATCGATATCAACTCGTTATTGGGAATTGGCCGACCTCGAGCCGTCGGATCGGTTCAATCAGGGTTTTCGTGCATTGCAATCGAAAAGTCGTTGTCCTTCAGACGCTGAATATGGCGCTATAATTTATCCACAGAATTTTAAAAGTGGCTGAAACTATCGGGATCAGCCGAAGGTCTGATTTCGCTTATTGCTACGCATGGTGATCTTATCGTCCAATCCTCGCAATACGAAGCTCGATGATCTACGTGCGTCACCCTGCGAGACACATACCCGGTCAGAACCATGATTGACCGGCGACAATCGGGGACGGGGGAGGGGGTACCAGCCAATCGTCGGTGGAACGTGCTTGTCTCAAAGGAATATCGTCAAACGGGTTCAATGAACTCATATCGGGGAAATCGGCTTCTTCCGGGTTTATTGATACAGTTGGGGCCAGTTCAGGTATCTGCATCAGTCAAACAACACAAACATTCGTCAATTCGGTTGTTTTTCCCTAAAATGGTGCATTCCTTACGTGAGATTCGTTTCCTTCACCTGCCAGGAATTGTTCGGCGTCGGTTGTCCAATTATCACCAGTCTCCCTTTTCGCACTCTCGAATATAACGTCTTCTCCATCCGAGTTCCATCTTTCGACGGGATCGGGTGCCGTCCTGCACGATTTTGATTGAAATCCTTTGGCTGGATTTGAATTCCATCGTTCAACATTGACGGGCGCTGGTTTTGTCGACTTGATTTTCAAAAGTTTCTTCATCTCGGCCAGTTCCGCTTGGCATCGCGCCAACTCCGCTTCCGATTTCGCCAAATGCCTTGCCAGCGTTTCCGATCGGACGAACTCATCCTTTGATCTCGAACTTCGACGGAACAACGATTCGGCCGCCTTGCTCTTATCGTGGTCATAGGGTCGCGTACCCATCAACTGTCGCGACAGGTCCACAATCGCGCTCTGGAACACGTTCACGTCCAGCTGCTTCATGCGGTCGTTGATCCCCGACGCTCCTGTCTACGATAGTTCGATAACGGAAATGAGCTCATCAAACCGATCAACGATATCAATGTACGTAGTTATAGAGAGGTGGGGGTCGACATGGGCCAACACCCACCCACATGGCCAACACTCAAACAAATATCAAGTGCTGGTACGTCCCGAGGGGGGGGGGCGGTGGGGAATAACGGGTTGAGGTGGTTGAGGGTACTGTAATGGTATATGGGGCATGACGGGGGGATATGGGGTTGAGGTGGTTGAGGGTCTTCTTCAACATCCAATATCGGGGTGGCGCATGTGGTGTACGCGGTGGTGTAGGCGGTGGTGGTGGAGGGGTATGGGGAGTCCCCATCCATGGCGTTACCTGGGCCAGACCCAGCCATCCACCCCACCCTGTGACCGCCTGCACTGCATCACAGTTACTGCCATGACCGGCCAATGAGCGGGACAAGACAGACCAGGGGGATCCTTCGAACCGGTGCAGGTTCAAACACATTATTGTTCGGATCCCCTTTGACGCTGGGTAGGTATCATCGCTACAGAGATAAGATAATACTCGATGAGGCCAGATTTAGAATGAGATTGAGAACTGGTTTTCCTCTGTGCTTTTCGTCTGCGCCGTTGTCGCAATCATCAACCGGAGGTTTCATCAAATACGCTGCAAAGCTATGGGACCTAACTCTCAATATCAATGTGGCAAATCCTATCCAGAAAATCTCGATTATTGTGCAGTAATTGATGAGCAACAATATAGTGGACATTACTTTTACCGTTGTGATTTCCTCTTACCACGTTTCTGGATTGCTGCCGTATCCGTTTGTACTTGGCTCTGGCGAAAGCCCAGACCTTTATTTACATTAATTTGCTCTTGACCACCGGCTTCTGCTGATTCTGATCAAATAAAATCGTTTCGTGACTACGTTGAAGGCCTACCACAACATGTCGTACCATCGAGCTCATCTGGGAAGAGTTTACGACAGTAAATTGTGTAAGCTGATTCAAAAATGGATTTGAATTATCGTCTACTGTACCAGGGTAGTGATGGGTATTCTTCGATTTAATCGCTGATGTGCATCACGCGCTGCTCTCGCGATTATTTTCAAACATACAAATTTATTGAGCGAAATAATGCAGAATGAAGACGCGACATCAGCCACGCCGAATCATGCGCGATAATCAAACCCGCAAAACTTCTTTATGGGATCCCAGAAGTGCATCTCCCAACCTTCCTCGACCTTCTTTGCCAGGCTGTGATGTCCATATTTGTCGGCTTGGGGGATGCCCCTGTATGACAATGTGTTAATGGCACAACATCGTGAAAACACATGACCCGGCCCATCTCGATCAACGCAACTCACAACATGAAAAAACGCCTTCAAACGGAAAAATTTAAAGGTGACAATGAAATTGTTGTGGCGTGAAAATACCCCTACGTTTGAACCAGGTCTAATGTTGTGACGCCATATTCGTCGGCATGTAGTGTGATATGAACGGTGGAGAAGACGCCGTCTTCCCATTCCTTCATGCGCCATCGGAATGTCATCTTCTCGTTCGGGGACAGCTCCTGAATGACGCCCGTAATCTGCCCATTGAAGTAGCTGAACCCCCCGCCGACTTTGGCTGTGATCAACGTTTTGGAACCGGTCATCGCTCCCATTATCTTTTCAGACATGAAAACCTGGATCAACATCAATAACACCGCCTATAATGTCGTGAAGACGAATTGAAAAAGCACATGCAAGGTCAAAGTTGGACCCCTGGCGATCAAGGAAAAATCAAAGCGCAAAAATCTAAAACAATTTGTAAAAAAATGAGAAACAATGAGATTCGATATTCATGAAAGTAGTCGGCAATCAGACAGCGAATATGAACGACCTCATAGAAATCCTGTGGACGGGCCCGGAATTTGACAGTCTGTTTGATTGTATTGGCGGCGGAGGTGACGGCCATCTTTATCAATTAGAACAGGATCGGGGATCGGCGACAAACTGCGGAGTACAAATCGGGGAAAAAGGATGGTTTTGGAGTTCCGTGTGTACTGTGTAGCGCCATGGCCACGGCCAACCCGCAAGCCTCCACCCACGCCGGAGAACATTCCGCAATTCCCTCGTATCGGGGATCAACAGTCTATTGACTCTGCCCTCATCTTAAAGGTCAAACAGAGCAGGATTTAACAAGTCAGAACAGGATTTATTTAACAAGTTCGGAAACGACATCGGTTCCACTATTCCGGGCACCATTGAATTTATTTAAAAAAACCGGCTGTTAATTTGAAAGACAATTCGTCGCCAATAATAAGTTTTTTTGCTGAACGACAACCCTAAGCTCTATATTTTGGAAAATTGTTTGAATAGGTTCATGCCATAACTAAATCCCACATTCAAACTACGGTACGAACGACTTTTGAAAAGAAGGGGTTCTGCCATTGATCAAAGGGAAAATCAACATGAATAAAAGTATTCACGACGAATGAAATTATACAGATGATGTCAATTGATATGGAAAGGTTTTATGGTTCGGGGCAATTTGTACGGAAACTGATTGAGTGATATCTGCAGATATGTGATCAATTGCCGTCAGCCTAATATCGTCCCGGTAAGTTGGAATATGAAAATATCGACGAGAGGCCAAATGTCCACAGCCTAAACCGGACTATCAGTATGGAGAACCTAGACAACCAACAACAACCCGCATACTTTGTTTGTGTCTCGGAAGACACGGCAGGGCCGACCATCCATACTCCCAATACATAGCTCGGGATCGCCCATGGAGCCAGACGAGCACCGAACTTAGCGTATCGAGCTGCAACCCAAGGTAGCGATCCAAACGGTCCAATACGAGTTCCTCTCATCCAGCCAGAAATCACCAACGGGTTTCAGGTTTCGAAATTACTATTCCGCTGGAGAATGGCGCTAAACTGTATTTTTATCACAAGTCGTTATGAGCAGGCTGCGCTGACTCCAGTGTGAGATAATCAGTTGATCGGCTATGGCGCTATGGCCTGTATGGGTCATGGCCTATAAGGCCGGATTTGCTACAGAACTGTACTTGTTCGAATTAATTGAGCAATAATTCTCTGGAACGAGATGCGCTTATAGGTTTCATGATTCGAAATTCTGTCGATCTCCGGCCATATCTGATAAATGTCAAGGATGGATATAGAAAACGGGCTAGTGAATCAATTTTGATATCTGTGGATGAGAACACGACTGTATTTCCATGTCGAGCTTACTAGTGGGAATGCTCAAAAGAGACACTTATCAGAGCTCTTGTTTGCTTTACAACAAGCAAGTTCAGGTTAGGCGAGGAGACAAGGGTTGAAACAGGACAAGCTGCTCCATCGGTGTTGTTTATTGCAGAAAGGGTGAGAATATTTGAGGTTATTGAGGTTTTAGACTTGGAAGAGTGGGTGAAAGGCGATGAAATCGCCCCGGATGTGAATGAACTATCTGTCTGTGGCGGGATGATGATAGCCGGCGAGCAGTATCCAGGCATGTTTGAGCAAATCTACTCAAGTGTAAGCACTGTGATTATGACAAGACTGATCTGAAATCAAACGTGACATCACAAATGCTCAAAGTGCTGATTTTTGAAATTCACCTTCAGAATGTGGAACAAAAACTTGTGTCGAATCAATGAGAAAGAAATCCATGAAGTAAAGTATCACTTATACAACAATTCTACAAGACAGACGTTTCTACCATAGAGTCTACTAGTTATAAAACAAATCAAAAGCTTTTGCTGAAAACCAAGTTTGCCTACTGAAGGGAAGCCTGTTGACGAATGCCAGATACTCGTGATCCAGCTGAAACGGCTCGATCATATTTGACATCGGGGCGAATTGCCGCCAATGGTTTCAAGCGACGTTGACGGGCGCTAGCAACACGAACATTGGGTTGCTCCTCTTTGGCGATCGATACGTGCTTGTGGACAATAGTCTCTCCCAAGAGAACGCGGCTTTCATCAAGGGTTTTGCGGAAACTGGAGCGGAACGATTCCATTTTTGCCTTGGTATCAGCCAATGTCTCCATAATCAGAGCATTATTATGGATTGGACGGGGGCCGCCTAAACGCATTCAAATTAGCATACTCGGGTTGACATCACTTGCATGAGAACGTGAAACAGATTGTGTAAATAGATGACGGATGAAGGACGTTCAAACCAATGAACCTCTGATTGCGCTAGCAGCGCATACGTCTTACCAGGATGATGAATCTGGAATGGCGACTCTAGATCGGTGTCAGACAATTCCCTCTCAACGTTCTCCCCGTCATCAGCGACAACTGATTCGTCCTAATATACGGAAAAGGAAAACTAAAAACAAAGTACTGATAAGAGAACGTCAACATACGCGAGACCCAAGATCGATGCCATCCAGAGTTGTCAAGCTGGGAAGGGATGAAGCGACAAGCGCCGCAATTTGCTCGGAAGTCCGATTCCGACACAACGGATTTCCCGACAAAAGGAGCTCGTCTAGAGTACCGAGCGCTAAAGAAGGGAGCAATGTGTCCAGATTTGGCAGAGCGTTGTGGGACATGTCGCAAACAGACAACGAAGGGTAATATTCAGCGAATCCAACCATGTCTGACGGCAACCGGATTAATGCTCGTCGAGGAAATTGGAAAAAAACGAATACCGTTAAACAGCAAAAAGCGGAAACCCAAAGGATTTTGAGCAACGATATGTACCTTTTAGGCGATTGTGAGAGACATAAAGGTCAATGAGCGATGGCAACGCCGGGAGGTCTGGAAAGCGGCTAATCTGATTCCACGAAAGCGATAGAGTCTGAAAACAGAACAGAGCTGATGAATTGTATGTGATAAGAGTAGGGCAAACGCACAGTTAGCTTCCGTAAAGTCGATAAACACGAAGCTCGAGTAATGGCGTTGTTATGCAGTTGCAGGTCTTGGAGCTGAGTACAGACCGAGATGGACCCAACATCCTGGATTTCGTTGTTGTTGGCTACCAACCAAATCAATTGAGGCAGTTTCCTGATAAACTGCATCAAAGTTAGAGATTTGTTCTGTCAGGTAGAGAATGAACAAAGTAAAAGCCGGTTTGCAGACAAAACACGACAAATTTGCCAAGTTGAGGGACAAGAAAACCCATTCTCGACCTCTATGTCTGTGATCTTGTTATATGAAATATCAAGTTGCGTTAGAGAGCGAGGGATATCGACGATAGTTGTTATGGCATTCGCTTGGAGCCGGAGCTTGGTTAGCGATATCAGGCGGCCAAAACCCGAAAATGACGTTAAGCGATTGTTATTCTGGCGAGAATATCAGCTCAACTCACTTGAAGCTCCACCCACATAGTAATTTGAGCAATACCAGAAATAAGGTCTTCAAACAGCACGATGCACTGACAATCACACGAATCATTAAACAACCGAAACATAGCCGCAATGAAACTTCAAAAACGGCCATGCAGTGCAATCGTCAATGGGTGATGGATTTTTTGATAAATTCGATTAGATCTGTATTCGCACAAAAAAAAAGGATCCTCTCGTCCAAAACATGGACTGTCAAATCAACTGGCAACATTTGAATGGACATTTGAAACATTCAACCAGCGAAGCTGCTGCTTGAAAACAAACAATATTCATTGGAACAAAACATGGGCTATGGGATTATTACCTTCCCAAAGCCGTCAGGTCTTCCAACTGATTGAAGCTCAGATCCAGAAATTCGAGCCTGGAGAACGAGCAAAGGGTTGGATCTAGCGATACAATTTGGTTAAGACTGAGGTCTAGCGCCATAACACCTTCTAGCTGAGTAACAAATGAGAATTCTAAAACTGATTGAACCATGTTTAGCATCCTGCGATGTTCAGAAAAGGGGGGGGCTTTGAAATAAAACCATCGGCATAGGGTACTGATGTTGGGCAAAGAACGTCAGAGCAAAATATATTGTTTTTGACCTTACTTGAACGTCATCCGGCATATCGGTCAGTTTCCGTTTTGAAAAAACCAGTTTCTTGTTTCTCGCAACGTTTTCCGTCTATACGATATCAAATTCGAAAATGTCTCATTATGCTTATTGCGAAAACGTTCGCGAAGAATAACAAGACCTTTGCTGCCCTCATTTAATGCCAGCGACACAGGCCAGTGATAAACTATTCGACCATTACACGATGTCTCCAAATCGTCCTCAGGATAATGAGCAAGGCACAGTCACAGGAATCACAAACGAATGCAGAATCACACTAAACAACGTCAATCTGCAAAATGGCGTCAAATTGAACCAAGAGAAAGGAGGGGCCTTGAAATACGGTCTACTGTACTTTCCCAGGCAACATAGATGTAAATCGCTCATGCGAAAACTTATCGAGAGAGACATTAAAGGAAGCAAGCATTCCGACAAATGAAACGATGTGTTGTGCAATGCTTCCTGACGTGTAGGCTCACCCAAAACAGATGGATAGTATCTAATCCAGATTTTCCGAAGGTTTATAGAGTCCATCACGTAATAAAGGCCTGATGAGATTCTTCATATAGCATCGGAACACGGTGCATGTCATTAATAGGGCGCTGTAATCGAGGGAGTCGATCATGTGATCAATAGGTAGATCCATGTCCTCCATCGCCTTATATGCCATGTCCTGACCTCTGACCCGAACTTCTTCCTGCATATCGTACCCAGGAACCAGACTGTCATCTTCCGGTTCGAACTTGCGAAAAGCAATATCCAATTTTTGATCCACTGAAACAACACCCTCTGAGGTGTCGTACATAAACGATCGACCATTCATTCGTCGATATGGCATAAAATTTTTGTCACGATCTGCCCTCTTCCCAACTGTCTTGACCAAAACATCTTTGAGGCGTTTCATTGGATTATAAAACTTCCTGGTAGACCCAATATGTGCCCATCCCCGAGCTTTTGGGGGTTGGAAGTTCGGTCTGTCTCCAGGGCCACCAATGCTTTGTGGGCTGGTGTTGTTGCTGGAGTTGTCACGATCCCAGAGAATCCCGACGTCATCCCCGTCTGCACCACATTCGATATTATCCACGTCCTGGACGTCCACCGCCTGTGGTCCCGAGCCTTGCGCCTCCACCTCCTGAGATCCCGTGCCCTGAACCTCTGTCTGGTTCATTTCCGCCTCTGACGATCTGTTTAATGATTACATTGAATGAAACGTGATGTGGTTGGGACAGAACGAACGGGGGCGCGGCCCTCTTATTCCAAACCAATGTCAGTCTGCGGACACCTATTTTTCCGGACAAAATAAAAACATTTTTCACATTTTTCTCAGAAAATACGATCTTTCCGATATTTGCTGCTGCGCAGCTGGACCAGCAGGGTTTTAGTTCAACTAATTGTACAGGAGTATCAGATACGATTATCATCCATCGACTAGCTCGATGTTCTATTTCTCAAGGTTTTCGATCGCTGATGAACTCATGAATGTTGACGCGCATTATCGCCAGCGGGTACAGAGCGGGTAGTGGAGTTAGCCATTGAAATTGTTTGGTGTAATTATCCAAGGTATATTATTTTCGGCTTGTGGTTGTTCAAAAGGGAAATTCTGATAAAATAGTGTCAGTTCTGATTAATTTTTCCAAGGCAACGGTGAAAACGCATGCAGGTCAAGGTGGCTAACGGATCAATGATTCAACCAAATTTTCCCCATTAATCTAGATATCGGTATGTTTGAAAAGCCAGTCGTGCGTTGGACCACCCCACAAAGTTAACATCGCTGTCATGAATGGTATGAGCAACCACAACGGAATGCAGCACGTTGATTGAACAATCTTAGTTTATGGGTCCGCAAGGGCCATTCACAACCATATGTCGCTTTCGTTCGGCCAAACATCTAGTTCTACCGTATTTCAGGTGATAAATTTTCCAGTCGGCCATTCAGACCACTCGATGGATTGTTTCTTATCCAACTCGTCATCAGAAATGCATATCGGCCCGAATTCCAACGGGGAACTCCTCAACAGCCCACGATTAAGTACAGCTGAATGGCTTCTGGATGACGATCTGTCAATACCGTTGTTCCCTGAAAGCACCGGCGATCCCATGCCTCTGCCAACGTTTTTCATCTCCAATGAACCGATGTCAATTTTGAGCAACGACAACGGCTTGGATATCATGGACATCTTTTCATGTACTTTGGAATCGACGTTGTCACTACCAATGGAACCTATGCTTGCACCCCCGATATTGCCGACGCAACTGACAAGTGCAGAGATAGAACCGCCTCAGTCGATGGCCGCATTTGTTTTGAACACCGACATAATGGAAGAGAGAAGAAAATCGGCCCATCCAAGGTACAATACAAGGATCGCGTGCGTCAATTGTTCGCGCCAAAAGCTCGCCTGCGACCATCATCGCCCATGCAAGAGATGCTTCGAGAAAGGCAGAGCGGATTCATGCGTTGATCGGGTCAGGAATCCTCGACGTAGAAGAGTGAACCGCATAAAATCAAATGACGTCCCCAGAAAAAGATGTACTTATACTGTGCATTAGCCGTTGGTAGAGCAATGAAAAGGCCAAAATAAATTACCCAGTTAACTTATTAACTACCGCTCAATACCCGCTGGTGATTATCCAAATCTACATTCATGAAAGCGGTGCATGGTCATTGGCGCTTAGGGATGTTCGATATCTGTGGGCTAACAATCATGGAATGGGGTTAATCTTTATCACGCCTCTTTAAACCCAACCGAACGAGGGAGTAAATTTCTTGAGCGTCTGTCCAGCACAGGATTTAGTGACGATGTCAGTCATCATTCTCTCGGTAGGCATGTGTTCGACCTTGGCATGCATTGGATTTCAATTTATCATTCCCATTTAACTGCCTTACAAAATCATACTTGACGCGAAAATGCTATTCAGCGCATCTGTGCAATTTTCTGCACTACCATGATTGTCCTCGAAAAAATGGTTGTAGCAAACGGTTCGGGATACTCACGTTCAGAAAGCTTTTGACTAACCCATTTCGCCTCGGGAGATGCTGCATATAATGCGATGCATGACGCCTCAACGGACGATAATGCGGTAGGGAGTTGAAGTTTCGATCTCCATGATACTTGAGAGACATGAAACTGTCAAGACAAACCCCGGTGTCGATCGACGATGAGCAGGATCGCTCAGTCAGCATCGCTGTAAACGATAATGGGCATTGCTGTACCCTCAAAGGAGCTTGTTAAACGTGAGTCCATAGACACGGTGAGGGAGAGGTGGCGAACAACTCTCTTTGGGGCCGTTCAATGACGGCGCCCGCGCATGCCTATGAACCTGCAAAGATTGCCAGCAACGTGCGTCATGTCTGGTCGTTTAGTTGTTTCAAGCCAGTTCAAACTGCCGATTAGTTTCGAGTAGGGGACGGTTTTCATGTCCTCACGATCTTGATTACTGAAAGGACTCAGGTCTTGCTGAGATACAAATCAGTTTGATCAGGCGTGCCCACAGATTTGCAGCACCCCATATTGAAGCGTCATGGACTCATGGTAGATTACGTAGTGATATGGATCCTGTTGTGCCATCGCGTTTGAGTTGCATCACTGAAATTCGTTGTGAATCCCCGACACCAGTTACATCCCAATTCTGCTTGAGACTGTTAACGATGTGGCTACAAAAGCCCAGGTCTTGTGGGCGCTTATTGTACTAAAACGATTGCCGTGATATCTTGTTGATTCAGACGATATAAACAGGCTTCGGCTATCGTCCGTCTAAAAAGTAGATTGGTGACTAGGAATTTGGACAAGATGTTGATTCCATATTATGCCAGCCCGTGAAGTGTGTGTTTTCAGAACAGTTACCTTGGTCACTTGATATTTGTGGGTTTATCAATAAAATGGAGTTGATCTTGAGACGTTGATTATATTTTCTGTAAGGATGTCCACTGATTTTTTTTTATGGTGACTTTTCCACGTCGAGGATTCCTGATTTGAGCAA
This sequence comes from Spongospora subterranea, assembly GCA_900404475.1. NCBI lineage: Eukaryota > Endomyxa > Phytomyxea > Plasmodiophorida > Plasmodiophoridae > Spongospora > Spongospora subterranea. Next base: position 57,643 of record OUQQ01000022.1, on the reverse strand, counting down.
AGCATGAATCCGCCCGGCCTTTCTCGAAGCATGCCTTTGTACCTCGAATGGGCCAAAAATGCGGCCACCGACAGAGGCGGTTCTATCCCTGTTATTGTCAGCGGTACTCAATCCGCTGCACGTGAAGATCAAGGGTCGACCAAAACAAAAACGCACCCGAGAAAAGCGATCGCCCAACCCGGGGATGCAAACGTAGGTTCCATCGGAAACGAGAACGTCGATTCTCAAGTACATATGAAAAAATATCCCTGATGTCTAAGTCGTTGTCGTTGCTCAGAATCGAAATCGGGCCATTGGAGATAATAGCCGTTCCCTGGATCGCCGGTGCTCTCAGGGAAGGCGGTATTGATAAGTTGTCATCCAGAAGCCATTCAGCTGTACTAAAGCGTGGGCTGTTGAAAAGCTCCCCTTGGTGGTTCGGGCCGATATGCATCTCTGATGACGAGTTGCTCGAGAAACAATCCCTCGAGCTGCCTGAATGGCCGACTTGTTGAGTTTCTTCCGTTGACATGAGGTAGACCAGTTATTCGGCTGGCGATTTTCCCCGACGTATGGGTGTAAATGGCCCTCGCCGTCTCATCAAACTAATATTGTTGCAGTAACGTGCTGTATTCCATTTTGCTGCTCATAACATTGATAACAACGACGCTACCGTTGTGGGGTGGTCAACGCACGATAGATTTCACTAAAATACCGATATCAATATCAATAGGGAAAATTCGGATGAAGGTCTGATCCAATAGCCACCATCAACTTGTTGGCTTGTCCAGATGTTGAAAAAATTGTCAAAATGAGATACTTTAATCCTAATTTTCCCGTTTCAATAAGACAAAAACATTTCCAATCTGTACAGCGTTGCCGTCATCCGTCTCTAATTTTCTTGACAGAACTTTCATTTTAACATTCCAACGCTCATCCGTGACGCTGCAAAGCAGTAAACAGGGTGATTCTGCTCCCATCATTGTCCCTTTCTTTCCTCTTCATAACGTCACACTATTTACTCCTTTTCAACGACCGGAACGAGTGAAATGAATGCGGACCTGTGGGCGCGGCCTATTGCATATCTACCTATAAAACCTGATCTACAGAAGTGAATTCGAGTGTCCTACACTCCTACGCTACATTATGTGTTCTGTTACGGTAATCACCGTGGCCGCCACATGAACTTTGTGAAGACATTTGTTTTCGTAATGACCTTCTGAGGCCGTTGTAAATGTCGACCCGATCTTACACCGGGACAGAGGATAAGGACGAGAAGGAGGTGCTGGCTAACCTTACCAGGTCCAAGATCCCTGGCGATGTGTTTGATGCAGACACGTTCAGTCCATTCAAATACTTGGATTGGGATCCAAAGGCTCGTGCTGTGCCAAATGATATGTCGTCGCATTTCATAACCTTGTTTTTAGGAGTTGAATAACTGGTTAGGTGTTGTCGAAGATGCAGTGGTAGACTCGATTAACTTTTCTCCAATTCGGTTGGTTGAGTTATTTTTTTCAACCAGGATGTATTAGTGAACAAGTATCACAAGGGATTTAATACTTCGACGAATAGCTTCACCGCAATCTTAGGGTCATTTACGACGAATCAAAAACATTGTACTAAGGTAGAGGAGTCGATGGCAGAGGCCCGTCGTCTGATTGAAAACCGCAACCAAAAGCGTCTTTATTCGCTGTACATGGAGAATATGAAACTTCAATTTGCCACTGAAATTGTTGAGCGTGTTATTGAAATGTCGCGTGTTCCCGATTTGCTCAAGCAGTATCTGAAGAAAAAACAGTATTTGCACGGCGTTTTGCTTTTAAGTCGAGCGATCGATGCCCTATTCGAAGACGATCTGAAGGACATTGGCGCGTTAAAGGACATCCACGACAATATCTTAGAGACTCGAAATCATTTATCGGAAGACCTTCTCGATCAGCTCGATGCACAAATATATCTCAAGTCTTCTGGTCCTCGTTCGCGTTTACAAAATGCAGAGTCATTTCAAAGTACTGTGCAACCGGTCGACGACGTTTCTCTTGTCGTGTCACAATATGGTGCCACCGCAAATACCAGCTCGAACCAACTCAGCATTGATCCGGGTGTGTCAACGTCAGACATTGACAGCACATTACGACCGTTGTTGGCTCAAGAAGCTTTACCAGAGTTTATTCGGAATCCCGAACAAGATTCCACCAGATATATGACGCTGTTGACACACGCCTTGCACCGTCTGCAGAGGCTTCCTGCTGCACGTACGGGGTTGTTGAAGCGATTAAGACCCGCTTTGCGTGCAATTATCGAATCGGAAACTAACGCGATAAAGCAAGAAGCTTTCTCATCACCAAGGTCTCAAGCATCGCGTCGTGGATCAACCTGGGCTCACAATACGCTAATTGAATTGTTGAAGCAAGTGTTTTCCGCTTTCACTCGCGTGTTATTCAACCATAACCTTGTGTGTCGGCTATTAAATAGTCTAGAAAGCGTTCCTTTTTCAGAGGACGCGTACGGGATTGTCCGATGCTGGTTCGAAATGCAAAGTGAGACCTGGGCTATGTTGCTATCGTATCTTCAACAGTCCAGTCATCCCTCTGTCCCTACTCTACGTACGGTTTCGCATTCCAATACATTGGAAATATCGTCACCAAGTGCGATGGGTTCGTCAAATCAAATGAAATTGAATTTTTCGTTTGCCGACAGTTGCGTGGCTAGCGTAAGTGGCATTAGTCAAAACGGCGAAAAACGCCCGTCGGTAGTTGGATCGCCCGTTGCTGTTCAAGAACCAAACACCACCAGCAACCTTAACTGGATTCCCGTTCTGCCCGATAACATATTAATTATCTATCAGCCGGTTATGGATTTTACAGATCAGGCCAAAAACCTTACCGGTGTGCAGCGAAAACACCAAGGCGATATGTTGAGAGATATGCTTGCGTCCTTCGTGAAAGTCTCGTTTGTTCCTAGAGTCAGAGCCGATGCCAACTTTCGGGTCAATGAAATCTTTGCCAATTCATTTGCCTTCGCGCTGCATGAATCTGGCTCCCGATCTGAGCATGATAATGATCGGCTGACGCCTGGGTTGGCAGTCAGCGTCTTTGAAGTTTCAGGCGTTATTGAGCACATTATGGTATGATGTATTACGGTGATTTATTCTGTCATGGGTGATTTGAATGAGTTTAGGATGATTATTTTCGCTTACCCTACGATAAGATGGCCTTACAAGAGTGTATCATTGGGATTTTGACGCGAGTGCTGGGCCGTTATCAGGAGAAGTTTCAGGAGGTTACGTCCGGGATATATTCGGTCTGCCTCGTCGGTGATCCAGCCGTTATCGAGATCCTAAGGCAGGATCCAATTTATCAGCAGAATCACGCGTTTAAAACCATAACTAAACTCACACAGGCAGAGTTCTTCAAACAAGAAATCCCGGTTTATTATCGCCTTCTCAATCAGTTAGATCGGCTTGATCAGGGACAGCTATTGCTCGACCCAAAGCAGTGGCAACTCATTGCTGTTATCTCGGAATCTTTAACCTGGCTGCTACAACGAGTTGTCACGCTTACAAATCCAAGTTCCTCGGGTCAACTTTTCGAGATTCCTCCCAACATTCAGCATGGATTCCAGTTATTAGCAGAGAAGTGCACGATGTTACTGCGAATCGAATTTCACTGCCATTCTTTCTACTTCCTGGGCAACATGGTGTCTTGCGATTATGCATCGCGCGACGAAACTTCCGAAGCGGAAAAGTTCGTGGTCGATCTCAATAAGGATTTATGTTCGGCTGACGAGGCGTTATCTACTGTATTATCACAACCTCGAGAAATTCTGGATCACATCTTCGGTACCCAGGTTCTGGTTGTGACGCTGATTTTAATCCGAAACGCTGCCGCTATGCAGAATAAGCTGATTAACCGTCAAGGGCAGGCTAGGATCCTGCGAAATAGTATGTCTTTTTGTCCCGCTGATTAATGCGATGTTAATTACTTTGATTCAGTATTTGCCTTGCAGCAAAACCTGGCGCTTGTAGCGCCGAACAGCAATCCAAGCCTGGATAGGGCGCGGCAGTACTGGGAACTGTTGAAAGAAACTGATGTGGATGTTTTTTTGCAGTCTCACCAGATGCTGTACAGTCAAGAGGAGATTATCGCCATCAAAAACTTGCATCGTGTGTTCGCCGAAGCGCGGGCACGGTCGAAACCCATTGTCACTCTGCCATGAGAGATACAGTTCAAGTGCCATATAAATAATCCATAATTTATAAACACATTTTCGTAATGAGATTCTTTAAAAATGTCAAACCCATGTACAAGTAAAAAGAGGGCGTTCTGTCTAGTGTCGTCGTGATGACTGTCAACATCGAGGGTTGCGTCCCGGCCATGTCTTTAGCCAGCGGAGTGCGGACTTTCCAATAGACACGTGGGTGAGCGCAGCCACATATCTCATCAGTAATTATTCGACATTGCTTTAGCGATGGTGACGGTCAACGAACGAGCTGAACACCCCGGTCAGCAAGCGGCCAGCGAGCGTCCTGAACATGCCGAACAAGACGGTGACCAGATACCATCGTGCGACAGTTGTTTTGGTGACCTGATCCTGGCTTTTCAGATCTTGGCCCGCCTGTCTCCCTACAGCGACAGCAGGTTCGGCTTTCCGATGCCACCCATGATCTGAAGGAGTCTGAAACCTTCGAAGCGCTGAATTTGTATTGAATCTGCGTTGGGCGTCTATTTGCATTTAGTGATCGTTGTCCCAGGAAATCGGAACTTCTTCGTGGTGTTCATTCTATGAACTGGACCATGCCTTCGCCAATTCAGTCAAAAGCATTGCCTCATTTACTCGTTGAAAAGTAAGCGTGAACATTTCAAAATGTAGTGCACATTTTCAACTGGTTTTCATATCAACATAATCTTTTTGTTTCACTCAAAATTTTCACCGATCTTGCCGCTTTCTAATCGCGTTTATACAGCCCACAGAATCTCATTGCGCAAGCTCCTGCTGGAACTGGCAAAACTGCAGCCTTTGTACTGGCGGTGCTCAATCGTGTTGATGCTGCACAGGCCGTGCCACAGGCGATTGTTATTTGTCCAACTCGGTAAATTGATGTAATTGTTGCTGAGATGCCTTCGTGATGGTATTTGTCAGGGAATTGGCCAAACAAAATGCTGATGTCACGATTGCCTTGGCAAAATTCACCGATATTACAGTTTTCACGTGCCTTCCTGACACTGCTGCGACTGCGAGAACTGTCACTTCCCATGTTATAATAGGTAAACGTCCGAATACTGTCTCGTCTTGAAGTCACTTTCTTCACGTAAAAAATTTGACATTTGATCCTGGATGGTCTTTCGTATTGCCTTCAGTAGACGGTGTCTATTCAATCTCTAATTTTTTGGCGTTTAGGCACCCCTGGTTCTTTAATGAAATTGATTCGCAACAAGGTCCTCAATGTCAACAGTATTCGTTCGTGTGTTGTTGATGAAGCCGACGAGATGATTAAGATGAACGAGGTTACTGGGCCAACTGGATCGTATGCGCTCTTAGCAATAGTTTTTATTTTTCATTGTTAACAAACGTTTCCAGTAATGTTGCCGGTCTCGGCGTTGATACGAGCAAGATTGTATCTTATCTTCGTTCATGCCATATCATGTTATTCTCAGCCACGTTCCCCCCGAAAGTTCGCGATTACGCTATGAAAGTAATGCGTTTTTTTTTATGGCGTTTATATTCCCATGCGTTCTACAGATGGCGTCACCGAATCCGTTTAAGATTACCGTCAGCATGAAAAACCTGACTCTTCCTCATATCAAACATTTCGAAATTAAGTGTCCTACAGAAGCGTTTAAATTTGATATAATGTGCGCCCTATTCAAGATAATGAACGTTGGCCAATCAATCATTTTCGTCAACAAACGCTACCAGGCGACGGATTTGTTCATGAAACTCGAAGCCAAAGGGTACAAAGCCTCGTTGATTCATGGTGAAGTTTCCGTTCAAGATCGGTAAGATCCACTAGTGCTGTTGCGTTGATAGAGGGTTATGCTCACCCGTGTTTATCTTAGTGATACGGTTATCAACCAGTTTCGCGCCCTGGAGACCAGCGTTTTGGTCACCACCGATTTGTTGAACCGCGGATTTGATGTTCCAGAAGTTTCTTGTGTTGTAAACTACGATATTCCAATGATCAGAGGCGTTTCTCATCACGAGTCGTATTATCACCGTACTGGCAGATCTGGAAGGTTTGTTTCTGGCGAGCCTAACTGTGATTATTAATCGCTTACGTTGACAATTAGATTCGGCCGTCCGGGCATTGCTATCAATTTGATCTGTTCTGCTGCTGACGAGAGCTCGTTTCAGGAAATCAAAGATGCATTTTCTATTTCACCAATCGAGGTCGACATCCGCTTCTTTTGTTTCAATTATTGACCATTATCGAATCAGGTTACCGCCCGAACGGAAGAAGAATTATTCAATTTCTTGGAGCCATTCATCAAGGATGTCGACAATGAAATCGGCCTACAAAGTGACGCTCCGACCAGTGCATAAAATTAGTCAACCTGGTTTCATTCGTTCCGATGCATATCTCTACCTATTCAAATAAACGCCTCAAATTTATCACCAGGGAGTTCTGTACTTTGATTACAATCATTCCCGAAGCTATAGCAGCGTATCAATTTTTTTGCTGCTGATTATGAAATTATTCTATTGGAATTATCATCAAGGACTATTTTCCATGACGCCAGCCGTCATCGCTCGTTGATGACCTGTGCCGATGCCTTGGAACTCAACTGTTGATATTGGCGGCACACTTGCGACCAGTTGCTGCAAATCGCTCCCAATTCGGAAGGAGTCCCCGCGCGCCAGCTTTGACCGTCGTAACATTGTCGATTCATTTGCCTGGCGTACAGCTTGCGCCTGCATTCGCGTCCGAACGTCTTCTTCCGCCATTCGAGCCCGTTCCATCGCGCTCGTCGTCTCAATCAGTTGTCGAGACAACAATGTCGTCGCTTGACCGAAATCGCTCATTGCCTGCGAGGTTTGCGCCACCACCTCGTTAGCAATCACTGAGGAATTGGCCACCTCCTTCTCCAGCTGCATTGTTAGCTGGTCTACCGCTTTATAAAGCCCGTCTTTCTCCTCTGCCGTTTCTTCTGACACTCTCTTAAACTCGTTTTGCATCGACTTTAGCTTGGCTTTTCCGTCGTCATTAGCCGCCTCAAGAGCGTTTCGTCTTTCCTCAAACTTCTCGAAGCACAATTGCAGTTTGGCTGAATGCGCTTCTTCCAATTCCCGCATTTTCTTATCGTGCTTTTCACGCTCGAGTTGGACGGCGTCCGCCAGTTTCATATCGTATTCAGCTCTGAGCTTAGACGACACTCCATCATATTTTTGTTGCATTCGCTCGAGTTTCGCTTTCCACGTATTTCCCGTATCGATCACCTTCTCTCGCATCGAGGCCAGGCGTTTTTGCATCATCTGCACTTGTTCATCGGTGTTGGCCTTCAACGTGCTTGGTAATCCATCCGTCGTGCCAGTCACCGCGATCACCCCGCCGCTATCCTGTGCCAGGTTTCTAATCCTGTTCGCCACCATTCGTGGGAATTGATCGGTTTCAATTGAAATCGGTAGTATCCCTCCGTTTCGTGCCGCCCGAACTAAGTCCTCGATCTTCATCTGTTGTCCAATAGCGTGACGTCCTGCCTCTCTGTACATCTCCACACTGTACAAACGCCCGTCCAATAGCCGACCATCGAACTGTTTTAGAACGGCTTCAAAATCGTTCAGCGACAATCGATCCGTTGATTTATCGGCAAACTGTGCCATGTACTCATCAAACGCCTCGGTTAGCTGAGTATTTAGACGAGCATCTTCTTGGCGAAAATGCTCCCAGATAACTTCCAGACAATCGTCGAGGTCCATATATTTATCGGTGCCTTTATGCGCGGATCGGCTGGCGCCCGTAAAAGTTCGGGCAACGCTCAACGTCTTGGCGCGGTTCTGCAACTGTTTTAAAGCGGAGGCCATATTGGGGATGTTCTTCAATAGTTTCGACACTATTTGCAAAACGGATTCAACGTCGACCCAGCAGACACCCTGGCAATTGTCAATGACGGTCTCGAACGGGCCAGCGGCGTAGAGGCGCAGCGCCTCGTGAACGATCATGGTGGCGTCGGTGACACGGGGTGAAGGAGGCTCAGAAAGGAAACTGCTGAACAATCGGATGCGGGCACATTCGGATCGGTATAACGATATGTTGTGGCAAAGATCCATCAGATCCATCTCAGCGCTGTTCAATCACGAAGTCAGACCCAAAAAAACTGGCCTGCGTTTTTCAAACAACAAATAGCTCCAGAAAAACAGGTTTCACCTTTCTCTTAAGCTGTGCTGGGAGAGGTAATAGTCATAGACGAGATCGGCGAATCGCAAAGGGGCGGCGCCGCGCTTGGCGTAATGGAAATCGAACTCAGGCTTGGCCAGAAATATTCCCTTCACCCATTTCATCATCTTGGGCAGCGGGATCATCTGCGGGAAATATGATGCGTGCACCTGACCAACAGGCATTTCAACTTCTCGTTCCGGTCATTCCCAACTCAACCAAAACTCAGAGAAGTCACGCGAAAAACAAAATCAATCAACGTTTGAAAATGGTCCTCGTGTTGCGATGCTGATTTCAGATTTGAGATCGAGGGAAATCCGGGTTTTGACATCGCTTACCTCGGGAGCGCATTGAAACAGGCGCCGAAGTGATTCAGGGACATCGATGACAACGGCTACATCGCTGAACGGAGGTTGGTCGACCACAGGCGATCGTCGAGCAACCAACCGACGGGATTGTCGCCCTCGAACCAGGCTCTGGATTCGGATCGCCGCATCGCGAACCGTCTCAAGTTCTTCCGCTTTATCTGCACTCTCCTCTGTCTGATCATCCGCCACTGGTTTTTGCGGAATTTCAACGATGTCGGGCGACGTTGTCGTCGTTGCCCGCTCGTTGGCGAATTTCAAATTCAGACGCAAATCGGCGATCGTTTCCTTCGATTCGATCAGGTCCCAGTTCAGTGTGGCCATCTGCCCAGAGACTTGGGCGAAGTTCACACTGAGGTCGTCCAACGACCGCTCCAGCTGCTCGATCGTCCTCATCTGACTCTCGATCATGTCGTCGCGTTTGGCAATATCAACGGCCGTCTGCTGCTGCAGCTCGGCCAGCATCAGATCCCGCTCCTCCAGGTGCGCCTTCATTCTCTCGCATTCGTTCCAGATCATCATCCGTTCCTCGGTTTCTCGCTCGGCGTCGCGACGCTGCGTCGACGTCAACGTCAAAATTCGTTGGCGATACGTGACCTGAACATCATCAACAGCTTTGCGCTCGTGGAGCTCGGCTGATTCGCCGTGATATTTTCGATCAAGATCAATGAGATAAGCGAGAAGGGCACCTCGTTCGGCCATATGCGCTGTGATCTGACGGATAAGATCGTCAATCGCTGTCGCCACCACCGTAATCGAAAACTGCACACGTTTTCCTTGATCGTCGATTGCAGCGCTCAACTTCAAGTCGACCCATGACGATAGCAATTCGACGTCTTTTCTTTGGCGCGAATCGATAACAGGCTGGTCAGGCAACTCCCGGCGACGTTCATCGCGTCTTGACCGCTCCGGTCGATCCGTGAACGCGATCAAATCGCGGCGGAACTTGGCTGAGTCGCATCGAGGGAGTTTGATAGGTGGTCTTCGTGGGCTGGAGCCTTCCACCACTTTCAAACGCGTTTGTCTCAACAAGCGTTGCTTGTCGGTGCCAGGCAAGAGGTTAGCCACCAACTCGGCTGGGCCACCGTTTTCTGGCACGTACACGAGCGCCTTCGGCAACATCGCCGCTTTTCTTGGCGTTGGAGGATGTACTGGACCCCATTCCAATTTCCTAACGCGTTGACCGGGCCGAGCAAACCGCTCCGTTTGCGGAACCAGCAACGAAGAGGGAGATTTAGGCAAAATACGAGCCGTTTGTGCAGCGCCAGGTACCATCGTGGGCCGATGTTTCAGAAGGGAAATATTAGGGCGCCTGAACCTTACTTGCTCCGGTAGCTCGCCATCATCGTCCTCGGTCAGCGGTTCATTAGGGGAATACTGTGGAGGAGGGCGCTGACCTATTCGACCGACCTGCAGACATAGGTCCATGTTGTCGGACGACTTAGACCATCCTTTGGTCGTTCAAGGCGACAGTGCAACTGCGAATCGGTACCTGAGAACGATCTAATAGTTTCGGCAATAATCCTGAACAGAGAACATCCAGCGGAACGGGCAAGGTTTGCTGGCAAGGGATTTCTGGTATCAACAACTCGTCGACATTATTCGATATGTGATCTTGTTCACAAAGTTCACGACTAAAGACAGTGCCGATGGGCTCCCTCACGTCAGCGAACGATACAAGTGCCGAGAACTTAAGTATCGCCGCCAATGCCCAATCATTCAACATAGTTAAGGACTCCCAGGTATTATGAGAATAGTCATATCTCAGATTGAAACCTTCCTGCATTCTGCGCCAAGTTTACGATTTGAGAATGTCGTCAATCCGATATCTGAGAGCCCATGACTATGTTGAATGATGCGGCGCTGACGCGCTTCCTAAAATCTCCTCTGTTAATAAATTTAGTAGCTTGGGTTTACCGCATCCGACGATATTCCTTTAAACTCGTTTGTGTTTTGGCCTATTCTACTAGATTTTTTCATTCGCAATGGCGTTGACATGGAAGGACTGGTCCGACAAAGAACAGCGCAGGCTGTCCCGGCGCCAGCTGTGATGCAAGTTCCAAAAAAATTGACCAGTAAGAACTTCAAAAAAGGAAAAGAGGAAGAAAGTTTTAATGCCGAAACGGATGAAATTCTACAGTATACGGCTTAAAAGTCTATGGGGTTCTTAAGTTCGCGCACTTGAAGTTCGCGACAAACACCACTGGCAGAATCACTGGTTCCAGTCATCAACAGTGGATTCAGGCGGTGCCAGTGGTGATTGAACTTTGAGGGAGGACGGAATGGTGATCACTTTTTGATCACTGACTGTGGTGGAGGCCGCGACACTGGTTAGTTGCGTACACCGGCAGTAGCTTCGCGGTTAAATAGCCCCGAAATGTCAACCAAACGCAGCGACTGGCACGAGGCTATTTAGCTGGCGAATTAAGAAACTGCGCGTTTTACCGCAAATCAGTCACTCCACACATGATAGGCCTTGTCTAATCCTTTCCAGCGGTACCCTGATTGACGATACGGGACGAAAAAGTCCATCTACACTCTCAAATAAAAGCAAGCTATTGCTGAAGAGGCATATAGCGTTGAGAAAAACGTCAGACCCAAGCCGTGGATTATGGATCGCCGTCGACCCATGATCGACATGGTAAGAAAAGGCACCATTGTATAGCGATTTGCCAAAGTTATTATTGCGCTCGGATCTATAGCAAATCCCATATTAAAGTCATACAGAAGCACCACTCCGCGAATTTGAGTGAGACAAGGAGATAAACAAGTCCGGTGTCGAAATAAAAGACCTCACGCCGAGAGCGGCGTCGGGCAAGCATTGGTGAAAAGATGTTCACTACAGTGCGCTCTCTAACAACCATCGTGAACCTTGATCAATTTCAAATGAATAAATGTGACTATCATTGAACGGTAGAATGAAATAGAAATGTATAATTAACTGGCTGTTGCATGGCCACTGAACACGGGTTGCCCTAAACACAGTCAAACAGTCAGACGACCGAATCACAAAGTGGGGGGTCTGCATGGCACTGACTCTGCCTGAACGTTCTGAGGACTTTGACAGGGGGCTGCGATTCCTGGCCATCAGTGGCACCACGTTTCTGATGATCGCGCAAGTGTCAGACGATGGGAGTATGTATATCTGATGGGGGGCGGGCTGCATACCTGATGGCGCTTCTCGATGTTATGGACCAGCTTGGCCTGCTCCTGCTTGTCGACGATGAAATCGTACTCCTTCTTGGCCGCCGATATCTCCGTCCTGATCTTCTGTGAACGGGCAGCACTTTCCATCGCTACATTCGGTCATATAAATGGATACATTAAGCAGAACATGCAGACAATACCATGTTTTTCGGTGAGATGATGCCACTTGAATCCCTTCAAATAACGGATATTCCAGATGTCGTCCCTGTAAAATGAGCGCTTCTTCCCACCGATTGGCGTATTATTTAGCGATTCGGCGACGCGTCTGGCGACGCTTTTCCTGGCGAATTCCATCCACCCATCAACATAATTCTTGCGCGTACATTCTGAAAAACGCGTTGAGCAAACAACATCGCCAGAATGACGGAGAAGGGTTAGCGACTTTTGAATTTGCGACGAGTTCGAGCGACCGCGGCATCTTCAGGAGTCAGGTAGATACGGCCGATTTCTCCAAACGGCTCGAACATTTTCCTTAGCCGATTTGCGCTCATGAAAGGAGGTATCCGACTGAAATAAATAATGCCACGTTTGAGCGCATTAGCTTCAAATTGGGCCCAGCGCTCTGCGTTATCACTGGTATTTCCTGCTCCTTCATCATCGGACTGGACGACGTCCTCGTTCACATCGTTGTCAACGTCTGACTGATTTCCGAGGCCTTCCGGGCAATCGTCGGCGCCATTGTTACCCATCACGTGTGAGGCTTTGCCCCATGTCTTCCAAGAAACTCCGCACGGAGTCCTGAAGGTCGCTGTGATTCCTGTTCTTTTTTCCAGCACATGTCGCTGCTCAACCTTTGTCCAAACGCATGTCGCAGCTCAACACACCTGTTGCTTCCCATTCGTACTTTTACTGGTTCATCCCATCCACTAAAACGGCTTCATGACTGGTGGAATTTTTTTCACACTACTAAGGAAGAACAAATCATCGTACGGAAGATGGAATCGGATGGCAGCGACTTCCTCGATCTGCCTGCAAATCGAACGTTCTATGGCTTGTGTTGATTTATTATCGTGTCGAAGCTTCAGGTTCACAAAAATCTCTGGGTAGGTACGTGGCACCTGTTGAATGTTGGTGTAGTTCGGCAGTGCCTTTGACATCTGTTCTACTGGCGGTGCACCTCTCGTACGATGCTTTGTTTTTCTTTGATAGTGTTCAAAATATTTTCCACCTGACACGATGCCGTGTTGATGAATGGAATCAACCAGTAACCACCTTCAAACCCCGCACGCAGAGAAATATTATTTGGCGCGTCAACATGGCGTTATGTGTTGAATGGATATGACTATGAGCCCTTTTCTCAGTTATTTCTGCATAGCCCGTCCATTCACTCATAGTCCAATCTATTGGCATAAGAATATCTCCAATTCTAATGAAATGATGATTTAAACTGGATAAACATTCTTTTGATGTAGAAGTCGACAGTGAAACATTCCGGTTCTGTCCAAACAGTGTGCACAAATGTGACCATGGCGTTGGGAACGTGCTGCTATGGGTGTCAAACGTCAAATAATCAGCGGCGATAGGTGTTTGGACGAAGAACAGGCGATACACACGTAAACTTGGCCATGGAGCAAATGATATACAATGTCACGATCTCATAGCAGATCAGACCAATCTTAAAATGACGTGATTAAAGTTGGTCATCAGACCAAGATCATCTTAGTTGTATTGAAGTCATACGTCGAACGCTAGTGAGACGGTTTCTGCTGTTGTTCTTCGTCGGTTTGCTGCACCATTGACGGGCTCTGTTAAGCTGATAACGTAGCCTAGACAGAGGTCGAAACCCAGCATAACTGGGTTTTGTTTTTCGCCAAAAATGTTTTAAGGCAAACTGGTGGGCGGCAAGGCGACAAAGGTCCGGAGCAATCGACTACTCTGAGGTCGAGTATAAATCCAAACTTTGAAAAGTAAAGCCGGTGGTATGGGTGAAAATGTGTAAACAAAGGTTTACGAGAGTTGATTCAGAGCCTATAAAAACGATTTATTGAATAAGGGACATGAAGTTATCGTTAGAGGGCCGAAAGTCTAGAGGGGCTGTACATTCCCCTCTCTCATAAAGATACGAGTAATGAATTCAAGAACATCTGTCGCCATGTTTGGGACAGGTTCCCAAGTTGAATCATATCCATCGAACCCTTTCCAAGCTACAAGGATTTCTGGCTGATGAGTTTCTTGATTTGGTGGAAGATCCTCGAAATGGCCAACTTGATGGCGCGGTTTTACGTGACAGGGCCGATTCTTTTGTCACAATCATTACTCGTATCTCTATGAGAGACGGGAATGTTCAGCCCTCTGTGCTCTCGGTCCACTAACGACAACTTTACGTCCCTTATTGTTCAATAAATCATTAACATGAGAACTCTCGTAAACCTTTGTTGACCCATTCTCACCTAGACCACCGGCTTGACTTTCTAAAGTCAGGGTGGCAACAATTCGATCAGTTTTGACAGTGACCGTCGGTTCATCAACTCCCCAGTTCATGACGCGCTCTTTTGAATCGCTGGGTCTGGGGATTCCCATTGACTTTCGGGTCTGGTCTAATCAAACTTCCCGTTCGCGATCCCCATCGTTTTCCTGTTGATTTAAGCAATATCTGAGCATTCAGGGGATCAATATCCGTTGTGCTCCCGGGAAGTACAAGCATTATTATTTCAGCCTAATCACGTCGTGGGTCAGACGACTCTCAAGATGGTTCATCCGACGGTGAACCTTATTACAGACAACCAAACCCAGACTGTCTTGTTTTGTCGAAAGAACCTTCCAATTGCCGCTCCAGTTTTGGCCAACCGACTTCACTACCGTCGATGGCATTGAATGACTCGGTACATAAACAGGCTTGCAGACGTGATGCCGAACGTATCAGGCCCCAGCTGGCGACATCCACCGCCCATGAAAACCTGGAGACGTCGGGCATTATCGATGATCGCCCACATCGGCCAAACCAGCCTGCGCTGGTCTAACGCCAACTCGGTCAAGTGTCTCGCTGGGAGGAAAAACATGGAACACCTGCCATCATGTTGGCCTTCGGCAAAGAGCCTTTGCAGCGGTGCTCCGTCCAATTTGGATGCTCACCGCGACGTTTTCTGCGATCCTTTGGAGATGTTGTTTTGGTAACGTTCTCTGTCAACGCTGTCTGTTTTCCATGTATAAAGCTGTGCATCACTTCAGCAGTTTCGATGAAGATGGTCGATTCATTCATGAAATCCAAAGAAGGATTCGCCAAGAAATCAGCAGTACATACAAACATTGTGAGTAGTAGTGAGTTGTAATCCGAGGGCGGCGATGTTGCCTGATTCGTTCCAGATGCTATTTACAGTCATCTGCTGTTGTTGCGATTCAGAAGTCGGAGTCTTGCATCGCTCAACCATCAGATGGCACGAAACCCATGCCGTAGTGACGCCTTCATAAACATTGACGATTGGACTCGTACATCGTTCAACTGCTGCCGTCCTGAATCTTAACCACAGCAGATGCCATCAAACAGCAAACAGCGACTTGCTCGATCGGCCTGCACAAGAGAGGCTGAAAGTCCTTCTATGGCGTGTACTAGTTCATTATCGTGCCGACGTTTCAGGATCACAAAAATGTGTGGGCAGGTGAGCGAAGCGGCACCTATTGATGCTACTGGAGACGATGAGTGCAGTCTCCTCGACAATTGCGCCTGCAATAGCAAAACACGACCGGATTGGCTCAGAAACAGGTAAAATCCCCTAACTGCTTGGGACGTTCGAAATCCTGACAACAAAGACACAACTGGATCAAGGATCCACAAATTGCATGTTCTTGGGCGTTGATTGGCCTGAGGGTGAACCCGTCGCACCGCGTGAGGTATTGAATGTACTCCGTATGGCGCCATACTGTTGCCGGTATCGTGGTCGCCGTGATGCCGAGTCAGGATGTGTTAGAGTTCATCCAGAACCGGCTGGTTCGTGGTCACCATAACGCCGCGATCGTGGAGGATTTGCGGGGCACTTTTCGTTTGGACATTTCCAAGCGAACCCTGCAGAGATGGATCAAACGGGGCGGGCTGGAGCGCCATGTTCCTGGCTCAGCACTGGACCGCAGCGCCGAATCAAAATGCGACGTCGGGGAAGTAATCAAACAAGGTGTGAAAATCAAAGACGTCCTGCATCACGTTGAGGAGACGAATCACGGAAAAATCAGCCTACGCTTGTTCCAGGATCTTCTTCAGGTATTTGGCGTCGTCGAGAATTTGCCGACTTGATCATCTCATGAAAACTGCAGAAATCAGCGATATCAGTTCGGCAAAATATTCTACAGGATCTAGTTGGCAAAATGGTGCTGCTGGAGTCGCAAGGCGACGGTCAGGACCTGGGATGCCGGGCGAACGATGTTCACATTACCTGCGACGCGGTATCTGCAGGACAACGAAAGATCACACCGGAAGCCGTAAGTTCACGAAAAAAAGCTCGACTGACGCGCTGCGAGTATCAGGTTGAAGGACCGAATGCGATCTGGCATTTCGGCCAAAATGACAACCTTCGCCGGTTTGGATATGAGATCCATGCGTGTATAGACGCGTGGTCCCGAAAGATTGTCTGGCTTCACGTTGGCGCATCACATCGTATCCCGGAGCAGATCCTCGCTTATTATCTCGATGCGATCGTTTATCGGGGCTGTATGCCGTTCGCGCAGCGTTCGGAAGGCGGCGTCGAGCACGCGCTGACAGCAGCGGTACAGAAGCACTTCCAAGGGGAAGACGCCATTCTCGATGCACGATCTGTTGGGAACCAACGTATCGGGGATTGGTGGAATCAAATGTACGATCTCGGCATGTCGTTCTGGATCGGCCATTTCAACCGTTTGGAGGCGAACGGCCAGTACGACGCCGACGACGAATACCAGCGGAAGTGCAGCCACGTTGTGTTTGGCCCATTGATCGACGACACGCTGGACAGAGTGTATACCGAGTGGAACACGCACACGATGCGCAAGAGCGCCAATAATCCCGGTGGCGTTCCCGATCTCCTCTATATGCACCCCGAGTTGGAGGATGGCGTCGAATGCGGTGTTGATGTCCCGCTATCGCTGTTGGAATTCGCCACCAAACCTGATAACGTTGTCGATCTCAACGACCTGTTTTTTATCGCGAACGAGCGTCAGTTCTTCGTTGAGCCTTTGCAGACGGCCGGGTTCTGGCCGGTTACTCGCAGCAACATGACGTCGGCCTTCATGTATCTTAAAAAGAAGCGCGCTGTGATTGCCCCATTGCTGCCAAATTGAGTAAATTCGAAAAATTGTGTTTGAACGATGGAAATGCGAATTCTGAGCTTTTGAAACTTCTGGCAGGGGATGGGAGGTGGAAAACAGTTGTCGAGACTGTTTTGGATTCGATCTTGATGTGCTGACGTCTGGAGTTTTTCCATGTCTCAATCTGTAACTTCTGTCCTGAACCTAGCTTTTGGTGATCCTGATTGCGGTTTTGAACGAAGACGGTCCCGTTGACCCTGAGCTCGACAGAGTTCTCTGTCGATGGAGCAGGGATGGTTCTCGCCTCCCGGTTCGTTGAAATGTAATTTGCCCCAGGGGAAGAGGCGACGGCGAGAACAGTTGAGAATGCTATCAAAACCGTTTGAATTTGAAATGATAGTGGCGGCCGTCGGTAGTTCTGCATGTACCAATGCGGAACGCCTGTAGTGGAACTCCATTTGGTGCATCGTTTTGTATGACCATTGTGGACTCACAGCGTTGAAAAATGAATTCTGGTAAGGGATGGGAGGCGGAATAATGCTGTCGTTTGGATTCGAAATTATAGTGGCTGACGTTGGGAGCGCAGAACGGTCTCGACAGCATCATTACGCATCCAATCCCCTGCAGAATCCCTATACTCATGCATGGGGGTGTGCAGACCCACCGAACATGCATTGTAGGTGCACAGCGACGTGTAATGACGGCTGTTCAGGCCCCGATCGAGTTGCTCAGCTGGGGAACGAATCACATTGAAACGAGCCGGGAATGGGAACCATCCCTGACCCATCGATAGCGACGCTAGCTCAGCCGCAATAGGATGTGTACAAGGTACACACTCGCGATGGCGGCATTCGGACGGATGGGGGGACTCGGACCCTGACCAAGTTTGTAGGTTTGATCGCTCGTCATGCCTTCCAAATGCCAGTGCATGGGCGGCGAACGAGGATTGAGCGACGTGCTGCTAAGCAGTCTGCAGGGCACCCGGTCGCTGTGCGACTTGATCCAATACTTGGAATTGCTACAATCCTCAATGGTCGTCCTCTGGCAACGAAATGCAATGATGTCGTGCCAGAAATCTGTCAGAAGTCGGCCAAAATCACCAATGATGCCGTTGCACCCCGCTACATAGAGTGGGCAATGAATGGGGCGACCTTGTCGATCGAGCAAGCGGATTCCCTTGACGAGTTTTTGAAACCGGAGGAAACTTTTTTTTTTCACCTATAACCGTCCGAGCTAGCATTACCTGCACGACCCGCTAATTCACCAACATGATCGGCGCCTAGAATGAATCCAAGACCAATGCGCCAACGCCGGCGCCATCATCTTGTCCTGTTTCGCCCTGGCAGAGCGATTCAGTCTTGCGCCTGTGTTGGGCACAAGCTTCGTCAACCCCCTGGATCGGAGTTGTCGTTCAACAATCCAGATCGCAAGATCGATCCCCCTATTTCGAAAAGTCATTATTCGCCCGATCTCTGCATTATCTCTGTTGAAGGACATTTCGATCGCAACTGCGTTCGCCTTATTGGTCTTGGTTTCATTTTAAGCGCCAATGCATGTTTATGGACGCACAAGGGCGATTCGCCGATGCTGAAAAACTGCAACTGCTGAGCATTCACAATCAGAATTCGGAATCAAAGATTGATGCCGACGAGCATGAGTGCGATATGGTGTGCCATCTACTGGAGCTAAATAAAAAGCGTTCAATCATGATTCACCAGCACTTGCACAAGCAGCGACTCCCGACGAGTGGCTTTCCGGACAAGGGCGATGTTGACCAGCGGTACTGCTTTGTGAGGAGACGATCTCTCCCGTTCGCAATGGTCTCTTTTTAGACAACAGTTTCAACAGGGCCTGGTTTGACGATAGGCAAACCAAACTGTTCAGACCAATCCTTGGAAAGCTTGGTTTAGGGCTTCGATTGGATTATGAACCTACCAGGACGAAACGATCACCCATACGGTAAGGCTATCGTGTCCACATTTGAGCTCTTTCGCCAGTGATACTTGAACGTTTAGCTTTTTAGATACGCCCAAACGATCGGCGAAGACGCTGTTTTTGTGTAGGCCATCGATAGGAATAAAGCACAATTTTATGAGAACCTTGAAGAAAACACCAAAATCGCCCTCTGGATGCGACAAGGAAAAACAACATTTCAAAATTTGGCTAAAATATTGCATTTTATCAGGTTCGATGCTGATTGTGCTTCCGGCAACCAAATCAAGGAAGCAAAACGTTCCTGCTCTCGGAAGTTAAGCTGAAGAAATTGGGGATGTCAGATCAATACTGAATATTGAGTTGATCCAGAGGGCGTCGTGTTCCTATTGGCCTTCCGAAATATCTGACGACTTTTTGGCGGGCACCTGGTAAATTCGAAGCCGCGTTGGAATATCATCTCAGATTTGTAGGATAGTCTTGACAATTTGCTTGTTTTAGACAACCTGGGATCCTTTACCACAAACGGTACATAGAAGACGTTTTCCTGATCGTTAAAACAGAGCCTGCTGATCCAAATCGACTGCAACGATCTCGTCATTTCTTGTAAAGGATTTTAGGTTTTCTAAAAAACGTGCCAATTGCCATGTGCACAATGTTCGTGGTCAATTACGAAAATCCCAATTGCTCCAACCCGCAATCGGATCGTGTCTTTTTTTCCACTGAAGATTTTGGATGTCATTCAACAATTGGTCAGACTCATTTTGTCAACACCTGCATTGATCCAGCCCCTGAAATCCATTTTCGGTGTCCGAACAAGTATATGACGTAGAGTGATCTGTATGCATCGCGTTCTACCCATCGTCCTATACCTTCGGATGAATTTTGAATTGTCAAACGCGCATCGATGTGTGTGCGTCTTTGCAAACGCTTGAGCCATCAACTCTACTCGCTTCCCATATGCATGAGCCGGGCCGTTTCATGAATATATAGGGTATCCGCCATAGCTCATACCACTGACTGTGGAGACAAATCGTACCTGGTACTGGCCGTAAAGTTCCAGTCACCAAAACGAACAGCAGCAGATTTCTCGCTTCTCGGCGACACACAGCATCGGTACACCGGAAAATCCATATTCAACGGCTGAAACCTAATCGCTCATCTGGTCTATGTTCGACTTATACAGCTCGATGTAGTTTTCGGCGATTGCCAATCTGTCAAACGATCAGAGAATTTGTTCGACGTGATACCGGTGCACGGTCGCCCATGTCATGGGGCAACGGAAACCCGTTGCAGTCGATGTGCCTGCCATGAAACATCAATCCGCCAGACTCACTCTGAACCTCGAACAACGTGGAACTTTGGAAACGGGGCGCGACCCCTTCACCGGGAGCGTCGTCGGTGGCGTAACTGCAATAGATGTGACCTGTCTGGGCTGTGTATAGTCTGTAGCAATGACTTGTGGTGGTTCATTATTGTTAGTGGGCGGACGGGATGAGGTCGCTGATCGAGGTCCTCCGATCGTACTGCGATCACGACGAGCTGCTCGCGGAGGGCTCCCCGCGTTCGCAACAGGCGCGGGCCTGGGCGCTGGCGTAGGCAATGGATCATCGTCGCCTGCATTGCGGTTTAGCTTGTGGACAGATACATCACACTCGTACAGAAATTCACGTACAGCACGTTCACGTTGAGTTTCATACCATTCCCTTGCCTTGTACGTTTTGACAAATCGACGTATATGCTGTTTTTCTTACACTGCTTTTTTCTTGAATTGGTCAGATAAACATCCATGCATGTAATTCTGCAGAAGAACATTGGGTCATGGCAGCAAGTTTAATCTGTCTATCCCTAATACCGATGTACTTGATCATGGCATGGTATGGAAGTCAAAGGCGTCGCAAAAGTCACAATTTAAACGTGATTTTCAGCGTCGCGGACTATACCGGGGTGTCGCAAATGATTGTCCAAAAATTCGTGACGGCTTTAGAACAATTTTCTTGTGGGATGCATCCTGTCAATGCTGCCGCTACTTTACAGGACCCTCCACAATTCCTCGGCTTTACCCGACTTGGGCAAATCTGTGAAACTCAAGATGGTCGGCAACTCCAGATTGTCGATTCCAGCAAAGGTATTCTGTGAAGTTTAGAGTTGCAGTGTTAAGCTGAGATAATTGCAGTAAAGGGTGAGTTTAACTTTTTTCTTCAAGACCCGGATATCATCAAATGTACTTCCGCAAAGGCTGCCCATCTTCTGGGTATTGGCAGTGACAAGGTGTCTAGCGATTCTGTCCGAAGCGTAGGGTGTGTAAATTGATGATCATTTCGAAACTACGATGTGTTCTAACGGCCCTTCAGTCCGCACCTAGATGAAATTCGAAAAGAATTGGGTGAATTGAAAGCCACTTCTCATTTTGTAACATTTTCTCGACGCATCGCCTCTCTAATGACAAGGATGTCAGCACTGGCCTGGGAAATTGGGCAATCTGATACGGACGTAGACACTGTCGATTTCGAGACTTTCAGCCATATGCACAGGCTTGGATTCCCACATGAAGTAAATGCCAAGGTTATTTTCGCAGATGCCCGGTGGCCAAACACGCTCGCCGTTGCGTTCTGGAACACAGTTGACAATTGGATTACTGTTTCATTCAAAGGGACTGACCCATTGGATCTTCAACAGAATGTATTGAATATGTTTTGTGAAACTAGAGTGCTCAAGTGCGGTGGTGTTTGCAGCTCCACTGTCTGGAAAGCACTGTGTCTTGAACACACAGGAACAATTCCGTTTTTCTCTATATCCAAACGCATTGAACACTTGAGAAAAACCCACTGGCCAGCTCAAAAAACCGCTCCAACGTTATTTATAACTGGTCAAGGGTTTGGTGGCTCCATTGCAGAACTGTTTTTATACCTCAAGCTGGGTAAGACGATCGACTGTCCGATGGCAGCATACACATTTGGAGCGCTTGGAGTGGGAGATTTCAAGTATCGCGCCGATTTTCAACAGCGCAGAGGCAGGCAATCGTTTAAATCTGCGTTGTTCTCATTGCAAAATTCCCTTGATGTTTTGACTTATCTACCTTCTGGGTTGAGATCAGCGGGAAAGGTGGTTAAACTGTCATGCTCAGCTACAAAAAGACGTTCATCCACACCAGTGTTTATTGTTGACCTCGGAATCTGCCTGAAGGATGTGAAAAAATGGTTCATATCCTGCAATGTCTGGGAAAAAATGCGATCAGCAGTTTATGGAGATGAACAAGCCAGTTCATATCTTATATACTGGTTCTGGGCAAATGCTCCGAAACCGTTTAGTAGTCATTCTGCAATAGCATATTTCCACAATTTGACGCACGGAAGCGTTGAACTGTAGACACTCAGCAATTTTGGACTATGATCTTATAATATATTGGAAAACAACGCCTTCGTTATTTACTGGTTCACAATGGAATTTGTTTAGCGGACTCAGATATTTTCTCAGCGCGGTGGAGGTAATTTTGTCAAACTCAACGAGGCTCATTGCATTATGTGCTATCGCAATCTCAGCGATCCAATAGTTCAGGCTACACTGCTCTTTACATACGAAACTAGACCAACAGATTATTTACGGAGGGAGCACCTTAGTATCGACACTGAAAGGATATCGGTATGGCCCTGAGAACGTTCAGTACCAACGATCCGCGGTACCGAGTCACAAGATATCCGTTCGCGAACGTGTTTCCCTTACCAACGCAAAATCAACATGAGTGGGGAGATTGCCATTACCGAGGAAGGTGACCGGCATGCCCACTCCTGTCACAGTGAAGATGACGATACTCCCAGTGACGAGCGCGACTCACAACAGGGAGAACAGGGTGCGGGTCAGCAGCTCACTGACGCACCGAGGCCGCTGTCGCACAGCGACAGTGACGCCAGTGTATCTAAGAGATGTCTGGTGATGGGAAAGGGTTCCGGCTTAATCAAACAGGTTTTAGGCGATCTCGGGTTAACATGCTCGCCAGGGCGGGTCAGCTGGAGGGTCCTTTGGAGCCCGCGATGCGTCCCGCTTGACCTTTACCGACAACTGGCCCACTATCAGGTGGTCAACCGAATGCCTTCATCCCAGGCTCTAACCAGGAAAGACGCCCTGGTCGCCAATATACGGCGAATGGTAAAACGCCATGGCGCCGAGCATTTCGGAATGATGATCCCCAAAACGTTTCTCTTGCCTTCGGAATCTGAACGTTTACGCAATGAGATGATAACGAAGCCCAACGCTCTTTGGATCGTTAAACCGGCTACCGGATCACAGGTCGATCAATATCTTAAAGCGAAGATTTGGGTTTCACAATAGGCTTGCCATCATTTTTCACATTTCAATATTTTCTGAAAATTTTAGATTCAGTACTCATTCTGAATGGCGTCATCATATCAGGGACGCGATATTCGCGTGATGAAGTCTAATAGCAAACTGACGATGTTTGGAAAAACGAACGCGATTGTTTCACGATATCTTGGCCCTTTTCTGATAGATAATCGAAAATTTGATTTGCGTCTGTACGTCGTCGTGACGTGTATCGACCCGCTGCGCGTGTACTGGCATGAAGAGGGCCTGGTTCGGATGTCGACCGAACCGTATTCCACCGATCTTTCACAGCTTAGCAATGGCTATGTTCATTTGACCAACGCCGCAATCAATCGCAACCATCCCGACTACGATGATGTCAGCGAACTCGGTCACAAACGGCCCCTATCTTCGCTATGGCAACTCATCGGACCAGAACGCAGCGAAACGGTGAAACTGGCTATCAGCTCCTTGATCGCCAAAACGTTCGTCAGCGTTCACTCTGTACTCAGCAATGGGATTCAAGTTCATGTCCCCCACCGTCGGGCCAATCAGCTATTTGAGCTTTTCGGATTTGATGGTCAGTTAATTGCGTAAAAATTTTGGATCTGTTTGTCCTTGCGAAATGCATTCGCGTTCGATGATGTCAACGTCACGGACCGGTGCATTTACCATTATGGTTTTCGTCAGTTTCGTGCATAAAAATTTGAGGGCACTCTTTTAACTGGTTCAAAACAAATTTCTACTGTGATGTCAGTTTTTTGGTTTTGTAGTTCCGCATTGTCTCGCTCCTTCTTATATCCCGCATTTCTTCTAACGCTTCCCGTTTCGTACAGTGTTGCTCGACAACAAACTGCATCCATGGCTTTTAGAGGTCAATCGTAGTCCCACGCTGTCCGGAGCGTCCCCTCTCGATACGGAAATCAAGAGAAGGATGCTGTCGGATTTGTTCTCGTTGGTCGGGGTCAAGACCAATGCGTATCGCCCAGGAGGCGGCAGGACTCAGACTTCCATGTCTCTTGCAGCCTATCGCCAAGCAATCATCGCCGAAGCTGATGCAGAATATGAACGTCGACATGGCTGGCAGCGAGTTTATCCCCGGTACGAACCGCATCCTCGTATGGCTTTGGCCCAGTTTTTCGAAGAGCGTCAAGCCAGGTCCATTGCAGCGTATTTATGCAATCGCATTGCTCCACCCGCCAACGCGCGACGACAGCACTCTGATCGAAAATCAGGTTCGTAGCTGGTATCGAATTAATGTTAATCTTTGCTGAAAATACTGTAGGGGGCAAATTTTCCTCCCGAATCCTTGACCGGGCGCTCCTAGGCCGGGTACGCCGTAAGTTCGGAATGCATTACGCGGCGATGCGGTGATAGTTAAACCGAAATATATTTAGCATTTGATAACATATTTGCTCTTGAGGGCTCGCATAGAGTGTGTCAAACATCCCAATCAAATCCCTGGCGACATGCCGTTCTTGAATCCAAAAGAGGGTCTGATGATTGATTGGTGACGAAGTTCGGGTTTTGTTGAAGTACAGTCGAGCGTCATGTGGATTAAGTAGTGTTTCCAATAGTGATGCACGACATCGACCACTTTATCATCGCCGAATCAAAACGAGGACAATTGAAGACAAAAAATATGGCATAACCGATGTCTAGCTCGCCTTGGTCACAATGGTGGCTATTTATCAAAAGTGATTGAACATTTGCTGCTGATTGACCCGTTCTCCCCCCTCAACCGAAACATTCTTTATGGTCGAATGGAAATACATTTTAGTGTGACACTCGAAAAAGGATCGTTCAGCGACACCAAGCCCAAAATCAGTTAACCGAAATGGGGTCAAATGAAACAGACAGCGTAGTTTTGTCGGTTACAGATAAGGCTTAATTCCTGAAGAGACCCATCCATATCAATAAACACATTTCTGACAACATCAGACATCTGTTCAACGAACAGGATCAACAGGGCAAGGGAGGAGGTGTTGCTCAACACTGGGCACTCACCCAATTTTGGCAAACACTTTGAACCTGGAGAGCAAGGTTGTTGACGGGATAGTGGATACTCCCGGAGTCCGTCACGGCTTTGAGGCCAGACCTTCATCCCACATGGTCAACTGCAAGCCGAAACGCAATGGCGGTGGCGATTTCCAACGCGCCAAACAGAAAGTCGGGAAGAGGAAACAGTTCTCTGTCAACCATACCGATACCCGGTTCAAAAGCCGTCAGATATCGGTCCCGACCCAGTTGAATCGCGCCCCGAAATCCGAATCTCAGTCCGATGGCGATATCGCACGGACTTGTGCCGAACTGCTGGCCAAGACCCGACACTATAACGCCAAGGACCGCATCCAGACCCTGTGCAGTTTACGCCACCTGGCGATTCGCCACCCGTCCCTGTCGTCGTCGATTGTGAAAGTCGTCGCCCGGCTCGTGATCGATGACGATCACGGCGTGAGAAAATCGCTAGTGGCCGTCCTTCGTGAGACGGTGAAGGAGACGGCGGCGCCCTTCCTGGATCAGCTATCGCGCTTCTGTCTAGCCGCGTTGACGCATCCTTCCATCGCTTGCCGTCTGGATTCGCTCATCGCCCTCGACACGATCCTCGACCTGGCACCGTGGTCGATCAACCCCATTCGCGACCTCCTGCTTACCGCCTTGATCGCCATTCTCAGGGAGCGCGCCTCATCCAACGTGCTCGGCTCATCGAACCGCTCCGAATCAGGTCGCCCCTGCGTTGTCTTACGCTGCCTTCACGGTCTACTGGTCCCCTGTCTGGCGACGGTCGTAGCGCCATCTCCCGATCAGCTATATTCTCCAGCCCACCTGTCGCTACTTCACTCCCCCGACCCTTTCCTAGCTCCATCTCCTGTCCCAGCCCATATTTCCCCCGCCCTTCTCCATCAGGTCGCCGAGCTCCTAATCGAATGCGCCATCGAGTGTTCGTCGTCCCCCGTCAACCTACTGGAGTGTCTTCGAGCTCTGTCGCTCTCGATCACTTCATCGCTCTCTGATCCGATCATCTCCCATATCCTCCCGTTATTCTCTCGCCCATCGCCCGCTACCAAGGTCGCCATCTGCCGGATCATGATCGGTCTTGGGTCCGCCCTTGACCCCGATATGATCTCGTTCATTGCCCGTTCCCTCTCCTCCTCCTCCAATCTCGACGACCTCCTCTCCCTCATCGCGTCATTATCAGAGAGCGATCATCTCCCGGATTCTCTATTTCGCGCCTTCTCCGATTTCTTCGCGGGATTGCCATCGGGCTCTTCCCATATCGCTCCGTCGTTGCCAATATTGCGCTATCGTCTCAGTTCCTGTTCCCATCTATTATCGTCACTATCTTCCCATCTCCCCGATCATGCCGATCATATTCTCCCGCTATTACTGGACGGATCCCGACTATATTCCCTGCCCATCGACCCGGTCGGTCTCCTGTCCAATCTGCCCACGTTACCGGCCCGGCTACAGCAGTTGGCCGTCTCCGTCTTGGGCTACAGTCATATCGATTCGGGGTCGATGCAGTTCATCTCGACCATCCTGCGATCGTCATCGGTCTCGTTATCGTCCAGATCGCTATTGCTCGATATGGTCATGGACCTGGAACATATCGCCATTGATCTGCGTTTGTCGCTGGTTCTGACCTGTTCTACCCAATCCGATCTCCTATCGTGTTTGCGATCGTGTCTGTCGCGACTTCATCTGCATTTCTCCACATTATTCGACTCTTTCTACCCCGCTCTTGTTCATCAGCTCGATTCGCGCCCGTTCTCAATCAACCTGCTCCATCTCGCCGCCCAATGTCTTCCTCACATCGCTGGACGCCTTCACCCGCAACTTCGCCAATTCGTGTTTCCTTCGTGGAAACTCGATCCGGAGCTGGTGTCATCGTTACTAACGGTGTCGCCATCGTTGACGTCGTCTACGCTGGATCTGATGCTGGAGTCGTGCTCGCCCGACACAATCCTGTGCCTGATCGCAGACCCAGCCCTGTTGCGACCATGGAGGAAATTCCCCGAGAAAGTTAGCGCCATCTACGATGTGGCGAGGAACAGCGGAATGTTCACGACCGAACAGATGGATTGTCTCAAGGTCGAAATCGATATTATTTGCTCACAAATCTCGTAAAATATATATGACAACAATATCTATATATTCATTTCATCGAATGTGAAATCAAAAAACAGTGTGTCAGAAAATGGCTGGTCTGATAGCTTCTCTTTGTGTCGGTTTTGTTTGTCCCTTCGTTTAATCTCATCTGCTCAATTGTTACGCGATTGTCGCCTTCCAACCTTTTGAAACGCTGGTGCCTTGGTGCTCTTCCCTAGAATCCAAAATTCTATCTAAACCGTAGCTGTTCCACCCGATAGAGCAGCATAGGGGTCGGAAACTGTATTGGCGTTGGGGATTCATGCGTCAAGTGTTCGTGAAGCATCATCGATGACCAGGGAATCGTGCACCAGTGCCAGATGATCGTGATAAAGGACGGAGTGTTCGACCCAAAATCGTCGGTGTTTACGGGTATTCAGCTCGTTGAATGAGCGAAAACTATCTCAGCATGATCCAAAAGACATGGGACGGAAGAGAATTAATTCATTCATTTGAAAACTTGGCGAAAAACGCGCTTGATTGCCTTCTCAGCGAAAAATTATCGTAATATTCGGATAACTAGACGGATGATCAAAATACTGATGAGGCACAACATTCGTCCTTTTTTGGGATCGTTCGTCAGTTCGGCGCGAGTGGTTCAACAAAGAGCACTACGTACCCTGGACCACCAATTAGGAAACCGAGAAAAACAACACATCCCAAATCTGTCGTTTAGTAATGAAACTGGCAAGAAATTCAATTTATTGGCAGGTTTGGGCAAAAGACGTGACGTCCGATGTTTGGTGCGATCCTGTAGAGAATTATGCCCAATATTAGCGGTGATGGCCATATTTGACGGAGGTAACCCCGAACCGGACTGCGTCACGGGCTTTCTAGCAATCCTTCATTTCGATCGAAAATGGCGACGAACTACGCGGTCGAGGTGAAGCTGTTCGGCAAATGGTCCTACGACGATGTTGAGCTGACCGATATCTCCTTGTCCGATTACATCGCCGTCAAGGACAAGCACGCTCTGTTCCTCCCCCACAGCGCCGGCCGTTTCCAGACCAAGCGCTTCCGCAAAGCCCAATGCAACATCGTCGAGCGTCTTGTCTGCTCCCTGATGATGCACGGACGCAACAACGGAAAGAAGCTCATGTCCGTTCGCATTGTCAAGCACGCGTTCGAGTTGATCCATTTAATGACCGGCGAGAACCCCATCCAGGTTTTCGTCAACGCCGTCCAGAATTGCGGCCCTCGTGAAGATTCCACCCGTATCGGATCCGCCGGTGTTGTCCGCCGTCAGGCCGTCGATGTGTCGCCTTTGCGCCGTGTCAACCAGAGCGTCTACTTGATCACTGTCGGATCCCGCGCCGCCGCCTTCCGCAACATCAAGACCATCGCCGAGTGTCTGTGCGACGAGATTGTTGCGGCTGCCGCCAACGACAACCAGAAGTCGTACGCCATCAAGAAGAAGGACGAGATCGAGCGTGTCGCCAAGGTAATGTTGCGTTCACTGATTGAATTTTTGCGTTTTACTGATTGTTCGTTGTTTAGGCCAACCGGTAAATCCTTCAATTGCTCTACGTTGTTCTATCTTTTGCCAATACAACCGATGTCATGGTTTTGCGATCAGCCTTTCTATTTCATATTGGAATTTGAACAAAACAGAATTGAAGATAGACCAGAATGGATTCAAAACTGTGATATCTATGCCAAAATGAAAGCTGCAGATTGTAGATTCCTCGTGGAGATTGAATGGATTGCGGAGTATAGGCTATTGATTATCAAGTTTAATAATGGAATCAGCAGATCTTATGCGACGCATTGTTGTTGGAGCTTGGAGATCGATGTTGGCAATTGCTGGAATTTCTTCTCTTCGGAATCCGAGCAAATCGAGGTCAATTGTTAGGTCATCATCATGATCCGGACAAATTCGGACCTGCATTTGAAACTGAGTCACGAACAAAGTAGACCAACCTTATTGTGAAGTTTGATCAAGTGCTTTTCTGTCTGATGTACCTGTATCTGAGCTTGTTCATCAAATAATAAATTTTCGAAAACGGTGTGAATCGCATCAATGAATGATTTTTCATGTTCATGTTGAAGTTTAGCTACCCGAACGTTGAATACGTGAAATGCCCAAGAACCTGATGTCATCATTCTTGCGTTTTTAACCAACAAGCCAATCTGAGAATATGATGAATCAACCTGGGTGCATCAACTCGAATTTTCACATACCTTGGCGAGCGTCAGCGAAATATCAGCTAATAACCCAGGGCGGTCCAAAGCTGCAATCGTGATAGTCGCTAGTTGTCCTATGGTATGAAAACATTGCGTTAACTGGGAATAGGTGCTTTTGACAAACACAATTGAACCCCGTCAACGCCCCGTTAATTCGGACCGTAGGGTTTGGGATGGAGATCGGTTAACAAACAGTCGTTCTAAAAAAAATCGCGAGCCGCCGATGTTCCATATTAGAACTGTTCGTTAGCCATAAACTCAACATATGAATCATGACTAAATTTCTAGAAAAAAATTATACGAAATATTGATAGTACCATGTTTGGCATCAAGCTCTCTGGGATCGCTAGCAATGTTCGCGTTCAGCATGTGTAAATGAGCGAGGGCTTTGAACTCCGGATGCACCAGGGACATGTCCTGGGAATTTCTACGAGAACATTCGACACGCAATCGCTCAACCGCTTCAAATATTGTCCTTTCGATAGAATAATGGTTGGCAATCATTGCCAGCGCTGGCCACGTACTAAAGAAATTAGACTCAAACTTGAACATGCTGATTCAGAAGCACCTTCTCATTCCGCAGAGGACAGCATCTTGAATAACTTCATCGCTGGGGTTGGAGATGATATCTGTGCAACATTAAATTTGATCCATGTGACCTGATATCAATCTATTACGCATGTAATTTCGATAGTCATTTCTCAAGTCAGGAACGATGGTAATCTAAACAAAGTTGAATGAATTGTTTTCCACAAGAAAACCGAACTACGTACGTCACCAGAATAGCCCTGGTTAATGATCGGCACAAGGAACTCCAGAATCTTTGGGGCTATTCCGAGTTCAGCTGCTTGCACGCAGCGGTGCTGAACTTCCGATTTTACAAAGTCCGACAGCTTGTCATACATCCAAAGCATTCGATTTTGTCCAGGCTGGGCCGGTGGGCGAGTCCGAAGGCCCCTGATGAAAGGAATAACCTGTTGTGGTTACGATAAGAAATGAGAACAGAACTGCGACGATGATTTCTACATCTAAAAATAAAGCTATTAGACTACAGCCGCCACAAGGTATAGGGTGACTTACATGGATTTACTTGTGACACGATTGTAAAATTAACACAAAATAACTCCGACAATTCATCCTAAGAAAAAGGCTTAATTCTGAAATGGAGCAACCACGTTTGGGATCATACGATAGGAAGATCATTGAAATAAGAACCATCCAGATAATGTTGCGCAGTTGCCTCGAAAGGAACCAAGTCTCCCTCTTTGGTTTTCGCCAGAATGTGAACTGGTTTGAATAATCCTGGCGCCGCGCAGCTTGCACAGGCCGCAGACCAAATCACGACTTGAGGCGCTGTCAAGTGATTTAGCAAACGCGCTCCCTTTTGTTGGAGGTGAGATGAAGACACTCATAATATCAAAACAGTTCGTACTTTTTTTAAGCGGATTGCATGAGTGACAGTGATATTCAAGGTTCGACCTGAACAAGTTTAACACTATTAAGCCTGTCGACACAAAAATCGAGAAATTGACGACCTGTCCGCTCATATGCCTCTAAGAACGTAATATCGCCAAGATATCCACGGAACGATGTTCTGATATTGTCGATGTCAAGAACAACGCCTTCACGGAAGAACCTGATGGCATGGTGTTGGCGCAATAATAACCTGGTGAACAACAAGGTTACCGTTTCATCTTTGTGAAAATAGTGTCGTCCTCGCCAAAAAAATCAAGTTGTACAGCTTCTGCATTGAAGAATTCTGGAAGCTCCTGGTCTGTCTTTACGGCGATAATTGAAGCCACTTCAGAAAACGTGATGTTGGTCATCAATTACTGCAACGGTGCTGCAATAAATACCAATAGAACCAGCTGATGATCCGGATATTACACGAGGAAGAAGTCCAGCATTGACGAGAGCTTTGATGACTCCCAAATGGTAGATACCGAAAGCCGCGCCGCCTGATAGTAACAAGGCGCTCCGACCATACAGTCGCCTGATTTCTAAGAAACTGCATGTTGGCGTTACGATTTTGAGAAAATATCTAGTGAAACCTTTAAAGAATCCCAACTTTTGTTGAATGGTCATTCCGATGTCTCCGGAATTGACTAAGTACTCCATCGAGGTGACCACCTCCTTAACGTATCTAGCTTGGCAATCATCAGCCCTGTACTGAGATGACAATGATAAACTTACTGCTCAAGTAAATGTTTCGTGCCGGCATGCGTATGCTCATAGAGCTGGATATTTTCGAGGCCTAATTTTGAAAAACCATTACCGGAAACATTTTCGAGAATTTGTGAAATGTGAACCTCCAAAATTACGGTGCAGTGAGTTTCGCAAATGGTATGCGAGGGCAGGAAAATCGTTGGAATTTCGCGCTTCTTCCAATTTTTCGACAGTTTTCTAAAGAGATATTCGAATGGGCATGACATTTTTGACAAGCGATATTTATCTGACCTGAACAAGAGCGTGGTCGTAAAAAGGGGAGTCCGGCTTGACCTTCCATAGCTCGCGGCATTCTAAGATATCGAGTAAAATCGCAGCCTGATGCCAGGTTTCGAAATCCTCGGCATTATACATTTGATCGTGTAACTCGCGAATTACTTTCGCTCTATCCGCCGTCATTCCATTCGTGCCCATCTGAAAAGGCGTCGAACCAGACACGAATGAGCCAGGAGTGGATCTGCCAAGGATGCTAAGTCGAGGAAATACCTCTGGACTGCGCAATGGAGACGAGTTCACAGCGGAACGCCACATGACGCCGCACCGAAGATGTCAGCAGCTTCGCAATTCAATAGCAATATCAATATGAAGCGTAAACAATCGATATCCGCTAAAATTATTAGCCTCTTCACGAGACAAGAGATGTAAGGCCGCCTTGCACTCTGCAGCTAACGTAAACTGGGCCGCGCCTAGGCCTCTGAAAAGAGGTATACCTTTGGATTACCTTTGGTCTACTTTGTGCCGGAAGAGGGGGCACAGGCAGGATAATGGTGCAACTGGCAATTTCGTCCACTTTGTGCCAGAAGACGTCGTATAGGCAGGATAATGGTGCAACTGGCAATGTGATGCCGTTGTTAATCAGTATAACGGATGAGTGAGATAACAGTAGTACATGTAGCGATTTTTTCGTCCGTGTGGCGTGGTCACAGCGTGGTTACAGCGTGGTCACTGGCAAACACTGAGTCGACTCTATTCTTACGGTGATCAGGCCGATCTTTGACTCCGAATTATTGCGGGGTGTTAGACTGATGGGTGTAGCAGTGTAGGACAGTTGCAGTTGAGTTGCCGTCGCCTGGCTCATCCGTGCCCTGTCCCCGGGTGCAACGATGCGCTCAACAATGGTCAGGTCCATTTGACTTTGCTGATATAGTTTTGATTCGGTATATTTTATGGCATTGAAGTGCAGACGAGCAATTTCTTATTGTACTTATGGATCAAACTCTCTAAGCTACCGTGCATATCTGTCCCTCTAGAGAGGGGAGGGATTATAGAACAGTTTAGCAGAGGTGTGGATGACGCCATATCAACCGTCCTTCCACGACGATTTAAACGCACGTATTGTAATCTCCATATACCTACTCGACGACGCATTGTATCAGGGACCGGTTGAAGAGCTGTCCTAGTTTACGCAGGGCTTCGGACCGTCGCCTGATATTAGATATCTTATAGTTTCAGTAAATGTAAACAATACTCAAATTTTCACCCAAAGGTGATAATGTTGCAGCCATTATTCAATCAGAGGCCTTTGCTCCTATAAAGTCTGAGAATCTACCTTAACAGTAGTGCACCGAAAGTATTTTGTAAATGCCGAAGTAGTAGCATAGTTCCTGTCATTCTTCTCAATCTGAAGTGGCGTCAAGTACAGATTCTCATGACATGGGAAAAACGACTTCCTGGAGCGGTTTCGTCATAACGTTGGTCACGTTGCCGAAGGAGCTACTATGTCATTGCGTTTCAAAGGAGATCGGTGTCGGAGCGACGCTTCCGATGATGGTGTATGAGGACAACCAGAGCGCGATCACGTTTGGCCATAAATGAGAACTTACAACGATCCTTGGAGCATGTCGACGACAAGCATAATTCATCAAAAATCTGGTACATTGCGGAGTCATCAAGATTGAGGATATCAGAAACGAAACACATTGTGGTTGACAATGTGATGAAACCGCTGCCGGAACTCGTTTTTCCCACCACAAGGATCTGCTATTCACGCCCCTTCAGATTCAGGAGGTTGACAGGGACTATGGATACCACAATTACTTCGTACTCCCTCCGTTTCAAAATAACTGATCGATACTGATGGCAGCATCTCAGGTTTGTTCTCCCTATCTAAAATAGATGGTTATGATATCAGGCTCTTTGTCAAGCAAATCTGTCCATATTAACATTTCTCACTACTACTACTAAAAATGAGAGAACAAGTTTGCAAGATTTTGCAAGTAAGATAGAACCACTACATTTTTTTAAATTTTGGTGAGGTAGAAACGGAAGAGGGCTCAAGCATCGAAATACAGAAATTGATTCGAGCGATCTTGATCATTCAGTGAGAAGAGGCTTCAACGATTTTGTATGACGCCGGATAATGCCTTTCTTGAGTTGACGATGTAATGTAGCGACAGAAATACCCGTTGCTGCAGATAAATGTCTAAGGGTGTTCTTTTTGCTCAAAGGAACGGTAGCGATATCGGCAGAAATGTTCGGGTATTTTGGATTCCGCCCGCAGTTCTTTTTCTGATGCGATACAACTGCTGCAGTGGCTCCTGCTGCCAATGACTCTTTTCCTCGATGCCAAATCCGGCTAATCGTGATCCAAGATACGTTGAATTCGGCCCCGATAATAGCGAACACCCTTTTTTTGGGTTTTCCATTGATATCTAACATCGTCAAAAGGTGGTGGTGCACAGCTCTGCGAGCATCGTTGCTCAACACTGTTAACCGTTTCTGTTTGGTCTCCTCATCTGCACTTGTCCATTTGCAGCAGGACCGTTCATTTGATAATGAAATTATGCAGTTCAAGAGTAAATATAGTAATAGAGGAAGATGATGTCTAACAGGCAAGAAACCTAACCATCCTAATGACATGACCCTCATCATCACATAAATTGCACCCCAGGCCTACGCGCAAACCGATGGCTTAAACATTTCTGTAATGCCAGCCACTACAGCAACCCCTGCTTCAATGTGTTAGACTTCGAGTGTTTTAACTTTCAATTTTGTTTTGGAATTTGTTGAGCGTTTCAGGAGAGGATAGGCTACGTGGAGCGGAAGGCGTAAACGCTCATAATTTGGGAAAACCGATTTCGCCATCGCAAATAGTCGCGATAGTATGCTGTAATCTGGCCGTTCAGTTTTGCCAAGAGAATAGGCAATAAAGGGTGAATTATTTGATACTCTTGCTGTTTTGAGATATAGGTCCGAACTAACGCATTCTACCTGTTGCTCTTTCTGTCAGGTGACAGCATGTTTTGCTGGGAATTTTGTGAAAATAACCGTGTCAAATGGACGCTATATTTCAGCGCCGCTTCAGAAGCAGGCAATGTTAGAATCGTCCTTGATGGTGTTTCACCAGTAGCAACCGCACCGGTGACGAACCCTAGCATAAGTCAGGGGGAACTCCTTGCCTAAGCGGCTGCTGTATCCAATTTAGATTCTGGGCTCTGCGGTTTTCAAGCCTGCAGCTTGGCATCATCGACCGCCAGATTACTTCATACAAGCGGCGAGGGCGCCGAACTTGGTTTTTCAAGATGGGATTATTTGTGATCGGCATTGTCTTGGAACTGCATTTTTTTGGATTTTGATGTTCATAGCGCGGCGACCTTTTGGCGAGTTTGCTTCAATTGCCGGAATTTCGTCACCGGTTAGCACTCGTACCGTCGTACGTACTCTCGCATTCTGGCATCAAAACGTTTGTTTCAGAGCACTTTTTTCTTGTTGCCACAATTTTCAGTAGAAACATTGCTAGTGCAGATGATGACCTTGCATTCGAACATAGTGTGGATTCAACCTTGGTCTCGCCGCAAAACACAGCCGAGGAGCATGGAGTCTCGGCCAAACAAACCCAAACGGAGCGACGCCGATCAGAGCATTTCATGTGCGGTGACGCTCTTGCTCTGAGCAGCCCGTGGGTGAAACTTTTTGACAGAATTGTATCTAATTTGAACTCTGTCGGGTAACCTCCCTGGAAAACCGTCATACTTAATTTTATAGAGCGTGTTCTGTTACCATTGTCCAAAATGGAGTCAACGTAACGCAAAGCCCTACTCGATCCANTCAACCTTGGTCTCGCCGCAAAACACAGCCGAGGAGCATGGAGTCTCGGCCAAACAAACCCAAACGGAGCGACGCCGATCAGAGCATTTCATGTGCGGTGACGCTCTTGCTCTGAGCAGCCCGTGGGTGAAACTTTTTGACAGAATTGTATCTAATTTGAACTCTGTCGGGTAACCTCCCTGGAAAACCGTCATACTTAATTTTATAGAGCGTGTTCTGTTACCATTGTCCAAAATGGAGTCAACGTAACGCAAAGCCCTACTCGATCCACCTGTCCATGAACCAGTTTGATCAAATGTCGCGTCAATTTTTTCAGAGATTCTCGAATGAGACCGCCAGGGAGGATCACACTATTTGTCAAAATTAAATCCGTAAAGTCGGATTAATATTATTTGAACAGAGAGAATAAATAATTATGTTAAAAAAATCTTGTCATTCCCTTTTCCCCGTATTCGTAATACGAGGGCTGTGATGACGCCGATCCGAATCAGGTGACGGACGCTGAGTTCAGAGTGGCTGCTTGCCTCCATGTCGACATCGGCGAGCGGGGCGGCGAAGACTCCCACCAACGCTAATGGTAATAGCACGCCCATCTCCCTGAGACAGTATCTGAGCCAGGACCTGAACTCGATGACGCGCGATGAGCTCATTCTCTGCATTCAACACGCTCGTGAAAAGTTGTTCGAACAACATCAAATAATCGAACAGCGCGATGACGAATTACATAGGTTCGTAGCGGATCTTTTAGGGCAGTTTTCATGACGCAATATCTTTCCAGAGTTCTTGAGCAAAACCGAAGCCTGACCAAAAAGGTAGCTGATGGCCGTGCACAACTTTCTTTAGCGAGGGCCGACCATTTCGAGGGCGACTACGAATCCAGAGAAGCAGCTCGCAACGCTGAGGGTGCCGATATTACCCAGGGGCAGTATTCCGACGTGCCAGGAACTTTCGTCAGGTAACTGCATTCCAATTTTTGAGGCAGTGAACAGATTCTGAAATCGTAATGCAGTTATGGGCCGCCTAGCCCTTTTTTCTGGAAGGATTTAGCGGAGCATGAAAGTCGACTTCATGCCTTGGGCAAGCATTTGAAGCACATTGAGCGGCTAGGTAATTTTTTCGCTTGATATTCTTTCAAAATTGGTCAATTTCGCACTATCTCATGTTCGCTGTTTACAGGAGTACAGTTCTGCGAGGTCGGTTCCCAATACGCAATTGTGGCCAATGCTCTAGCTATGGAATTATGTACCGACTGGAGGGATGTCGAGATCGAAAGCGCTGACCATGATAAATTATCGCTAGGCGCGAATTTCCGCAAACTAGGCGAAATTTTGAAAGAAGTCCAAGGTATCCTTCGTATCCATTCTTCCTTGGAGGCATTATCCAATTTGATTATTATCAGTATTTCAAGATATTCTAGTGTTTTCAATTGACAAGACATTTCTTGTACGAATCGCCGATTTCCGTACAAGACACTTGGCTCCGGTAAAAGCCGCCAGTGTTCAACTTCATCGAATGTGGGACGAATATGAGCAAATGTTGCTGAAAGTTCTTCATACACCAGCAGCGTCTCAAGGGGTCGTCAGGAAGGTCCTGAACAAAATGATCCAAACTCAAGAACAGGAAAAATTACAAGCGTTGAAGAAAAAGTTTCAGATGGCTGCCTTTGATCATGTTCGTAAAGTTCGCATGTTCTTTGCAACTCCTGTCGCTAACCTACACAGGTAACAGACCTTAACAGTTTAGTCTCCATCCGGAAGATGGAATTGCTGGAAGGTGCGTCTCAGTTCAGGCTAGGTCGACATGTATCCATATGTTTTGGCTCAGGAATCTGTTCATGTCAGTATGCGTTCCTGGCATTTTTTCATTCCGGCCATGAGCTGTCTTTGTCAATGAATCCTGTTGCCAAGGAAATTCAGGTTTCGTCATCTGGATTTTTTAAGCTGAATATGATCTAATAATTCATGCTAGGTAATTGTCCAGAAAAAAATGGATTTTTTTAATCAGCTGCAAAAAGAAGTAATAATATCCAGGCAGAAGCTGCAGAAATCTTTGGGGAGTGCTGGTACATGACTGCCATCGTCTGTCTGACGAATCTCATAAGTTGTTATTTTCCAGATTGGCCGCGGTCACATAGCATATCGCCAGAATCTCGCCCAGTGACTTCTTCTTCCTTGCGGATGAACAGAAGGCAATCATTATCTATGATCTCCGGTATGAGAACTGTTTCAAACTGGTCCCTTGTGCTGACACTACATATTCAGATTCGCTGAATTCATCGCGTCACATGTCTCGTGTCGTTATCTCCAAAGCAGGATATCTCCTGAAACTCAGCTCCAGTATTAAAAAGGACTGGAAACGTCGTTGGTAATTTATTTGTTTGACCGACAATTTATCATAACTGAACAACCTCTAGGTTTGTACTTGAAGAAGGCCAGCTCTATTAGTACGATGCCAAAGTCAACCATTTCTTGTTTTTCATTGTATAATCATTAGTTATCGTCCTGTTGATCCAAAATCGAAATCGTCAGCCGATATTGGCATGGGCCTCATCCCAGAATTCGTCACCAACATCCTGATCTGCGTTGTTCGGCTTCTTCCAGGCCCGAGTGAGGCGAATCACAATCAGCTTCCATATTGTTTTGAGATTATAAGTCCAAATCGGAGGGTGTATACACTTCAGGTTCAAGAACAGTTCAAAGCAGTGATGGTCAATCTGAGAAAACTGTTAGGGTGAATCCGACGCTGACGTTCAATCCTGGATTTCGGTTATTCTAGCATGCACTGGATTCATGCTTTCAACGCGGTCAAAACGTATGCGAATGTCTTCGTCATGTCACAATAGGATTCTCTAAACCTGATTTCAACAGCGCCTGAACAACATCGTAGGAAGCTATCGTTCTCTTCAGAACGCCAACGGATTGAGAAGAAAGATGATTTGATCAGTCTGTTGCTGACAGCTAACAGGTGTTCAGATTTCTCTATCGTCAAAAACGATGTTAACTTTTTGTTTCCAACAGTATCTGCGCTGACTGTTGCGCTGAAGGGCCAGAATGGTCATCAGTTAATCATTGCATTATTATCTGCATTGAATGTAGCGGGATACATCGATCGCTAGGCTCGCATATGTCCAAGGTTCGATCTTTAACATTGGATGACATTAATGTAGATACGCTCCAGGTTAGCGTTCTGTGCAATTTTAACCTGCGTCAACATATATTAAACCAGATTGTAGCTTCTGCTTGCCATCGGAAACGCTCGATTTAATGCGGTATGGGAAGCAGCTCTTATAGATCCAGGTGTCAAGCCATGCCCGAAATCTCCACGTCATGTTAAGGAGGCCTTCATTAAGGATAAGTACGTCAGAAGAAAGTACATCATCTTAGACGGACAGATACAGAACGAACTGGTATTTCAGGAGTTGTTTTCTCTCACATCATATGTAGCAATTTATTTTACGAATAGCTATTAGAGTCCAGTAATCGCGGTGATCTCTCCGAAATGATGTCCGCTCTGGCAGGAGGCGCATCGCCCGTCTTTGCTCGACCACTGGATGGTTCAACGGCCCTCCATCTCGCTGCTGAACACAATCATGTTTTGGCGGTACAGTACATACTCCATCAGCATGAGGTCACACCTCACGTGACTGACCATCAAGGCCAAACACCACGAGATCGGGCGCTAGAAAATAACGCCATGCTGGTCGCCGAAATGTTGGCCCCCCCATCTTAGACATAATATATAATAATATTTGGGTTTTGACAATCGATTTAACAACTTCCCTGATTTACAATTACAATAATTTCGTTATATTATGAAAATATATGATCCATCGCTTCCGTAATTTCGTGTATGTTTAATCCTTGGTCGAGCATTTTTTTCGCAAGCTCAGCCCTGGCTGTGGTCTCGGCCTCTCTACACCTGATTCTGAGTTCCTCTATATCCAGTTCTCGGGCCCTGATAGCGGCGGCGTCTTTGGTGGCTGGATTTGACGATGCTGCCGCGCTTAGCGATCGGAGTTCTTCAATTACCAATTTTCTCGAGGCTATGGCGGCCTCAATCCTATCGCCGTCCTCTTCTTTGGGTTTTCCGTTTGAAATCGGTTTGGTTTTGACAGACCGATAAGGTTCTATTCTCTGCTTCTTGATACTTGTTACGTCACGAGCCGGGTTCCTGGAAGGAGTAGACCGTTTCGGTTGTACAGATATGGCTTTAGCTAACGGTATTGAGATTGGGGTTTCCTTTCCCATCTTCGTGGCCATCTTCTTGAGGTGCATTTTTTTCCTGCTCCAGATATCCTCCATCTGGATGGCCGCTTCATGAACTTCCGAGCCAGGCTCGTTGAACAGTTTGGCATTGTCCCAGACCAATTGCACGTCAGCTGCGAACGCAGCGAAACTGGAATACCACGCCGAATCCAATCGGGACTTGATAGTCCCTAAGTCCATTGGGGATTTCACGATTTTTGGGTACTCTGGGATCTGCATCTCATTCCAGTCAACGGGGCGCGAAAAATAATCGCCGTTCGTGTTCGCTAGGAGACTTTCCACGGCACGTAGGCACGGTTTCGACGGTAGCGGGGCTTCACCCTCCGAGGCGATGGTCACTTCAGCCAACGGTGCCGCCATCGATTGTGAAGCGACAGGTTCATGGTTCACCATTGGTGGCCGGGCGAACTGCATCAATAAACGTTGCCTCAATCAATAGCGCCAAGCTTTCGTGGTGAAATGCGAATCGCTTTGGCTATCACGGGAATTGCAGGCGGCGAGACGGTTCTTAGGGAATGCGCCAGCAGAACGGAGTCCGCGCCCGTCAACTCATGCAGGGATTCACGATACCAAGTCTGTGACCGACCAAATTGTCGTCGGTCGTTACTGTCGTTACACTGGGCGGTCACGTTATCAGACTTGGAGCCAGTCATCGTCGAGGGCATCTCGTTGACTGCCAAACATCGGTTCTGGGTCTCGAAAACCCTCTTCGTTGAAATTCAGAATCAGATCAAGTCGAAGTGAATATCTCGGTGAGGTCAAAATGATACGTGGTCAGGATCATAGCGAATTGGCCTATCACCGGAATTCCCCGAATATGAAAGATTGTTTTCCCAAGTACATTGGGGCTCGGACTCCGACGATCGTTTTTTATCGTGTCATCTGGAACCGCTGTCTGATCAAAAAGCTGATCTAAAGCAATGCAATCCTATTTTATATGAGGAATGTTCGAAGATGAGTGTATTGACAATAGATGCTGGTCTTGCAGCTCAGGAAAAAAATTGGAATGCTAGGACTGAAGAGACCCGTAGAAATGTATCTCAGCAATTCAAAACAGATCTCACCTGGAACTTTTCAACTGAACAAGTCGATTTCCTGGACCTGACAATCCTGAAATCCTACGAAGGAGCCATTTCGTTTAAATCTTACGCCAAATCAATAAGCACATTTCAGTATCTTCCTCCACACTCTTCGCACCCAACCTAGTTCGTCGAACTAATACCTCTACAGAAGACCGAGGTACTGCATGGTTACTTTAATTTCAAAGGTTGAAAGACAGAGGATTTTTCTATCGATGCCTAGCTAACATCTTCTCCATTATTAATATTAACCGACGAGTAGACCGATCAAACGATTACTCCCGTTTATTATTCCTAATTGCGAAGTTGCTTCATGCGTTGTTTCGAATTACCAGGGCTTGTTCTGTCGAGATATTCGATGAACTGCTTAGTGCTAGCACGTTCGAGTTCTTTTTATAGACCAGTAGGATTTGTAGTTAAGCTTTCTGCGTCCATGGGTGGCGATTCAGTAGCTTTACCAACTCTTGCAGATCCTGCTGTAATTCTGAAGGGAAGAAAGGAATAATAAACGGGAGGTTTGATCGGTCTAGCAATGGGGTCGCGTCGGTTAATATTGATAACGGAGAAGATGTTAGCTAAGTATCGAAAGGAAAATCCTTTGTCTTTCAAACGTTGGAATAAGAGTAAGCATGCGTTACGCCGATCTTCCAGGAGGTATTAGTTCGGCAGATAGTTCGACAGACTCTGATCAATTCACCTTTGATGAAACCTCGTATAGTACCAGCAGTCATCAAAGGACAAGATGATGTGGCGAAGTCGTATCAATTTTATAAGCATAACAAGATCATTGAGAATGCGATTCCAGTGTAGTGCGGGGCGTGGTTAGAGCGCAAGAATGTACAAAAAATGCAGAAATTCATTGCAATGATGACGGTCAGAGAACAGACGGAGATGCAGATTCAGGATGTATTTACAGTGATGGAAAGAAGAATATGTAATAGAGGACATCGAGATTGTTTACATCGACCTGGTGATGTTGAATATTAACTCTTTTCTAATGGATAACAGCGAACATGTGCCCATCTCCGATTCCCCATCAGGTCCTTGTAAGCAATCTCGATGTTTTTCTTTCTATCTCTATAATTACATCCCAAATCTGCATTTCCCGTCTGTTCTCTGACCGTCATCATTCTTGCGCTCTAAAGAGCAAACAAGAT
>OUQQ01000022.1:0-15138 GCA_900404475.1 Spongospora subterranea | reverse complement strand
ATACACAATTAAGTTTATTATTTTTCCAATCGTGGCGTATCAAAATTAAGAAGAGAATTGTAAACACAGAAAACACCCTCGAAATTCTTCTCGCGATCCATCATCAATCCCACACAAAATTCGTATGATACGTGGAATCCGTGGACTTTGTCGCCAATGTACGATGCAGCTTCCGGCGAGCCTGGATTACAGGAGCCTCATCCGGTGTGGTAGTGATAAGCGAACAAGTTTTTTCCTGGATAATTGGGGCAAAGTTGTTATACGCAACTCGGTGCCATTCACCGACATTCAAGCGGGGTGACCATGTCAACGCTTCCGTCGCCCTGCCTTCGCCCCTCGTCAGGATTTTGCCACCAGAGAACTTGTCATGGCTATTTGACAGATAACTGGTGGACAGCTTGCAAAATGAAACCGCATACTACTTGGTCGTAATTTTAGTTTTTCTGATTGGCGTTTTCCATATGCTCGAGCATCCCCAGTTTCATGGGGCCAGCTTCATGGCGCCAAAGCCTACAGACACTACACGCAGAAACACTGCACTCTTGGCGGCCTGGTGCCGCTTTTCCACTTAAATACCGGTAATTGTGCCAACCCGTCCTGGGATTTAGAAGCGGTCCTATGCCCAACGTCGATCTACATGATTTAACCCAGGCTGTGGTGCGTGTTGTGTCGCCAGCCAGCCTATCCCTTGACCGTGATGTTCTGAACGCGGAGGAGCTGGCTGCCGAACCGTGTCTAGAACGAATTCGCCCGGGCGATCTAATTCTAGTGTCAACTCCAGGAGCATTTTATCGATTCGCCCGTACTTTAACACAACATCAATACGACCACATCGTAAGTTTGCGGCATTCGCTGCTCTCAACGAAGTGTTTTTAAAATGAAAATTTTAGGCGGCCGTAGTTAGTAATAAAATGGCGCTCCATATTGGCCCAAATAAAGCTCGATTACTGCCCAGCGTCCGATTGCTAACCCGCTCTAGAACTCCTCTGGTATGGTCACGCTTGGTCCTAAGCTACACACACTCAACTTTCTGTGGTCACTCAAAACAGTGTTTGATCGCATATCCGACTCGACTATTGCCTCCCAATCCCAAAATGTTGTTGTTATTTGGCCCGTTTCTACTTAGTCGACTGTGTGTGTGCGCGACACAGTGATCTTTTATCGATTTCAGACCGTTTTCTGCAGTCGTTGTGCTATACGTTGACGCATTCTATGTAGGTCCTACGTCCCAATTTATCCGATGAAGAGCGAGCAGCATTTGTCGCTCAACTAGAACTCATGGTCGGGCAAGACTATAATCTTATCCAGGTCTTCGACCTAATTGCCAGGTATATTCCTTGCTGTTTTGTCAGTCATCTTGCTTGTCCCCAACGCTTCCCTGGCGTAGGTTAACGTTACAGCGACATTTCGGCCTCCGTCTGCCAGGAATATCGCGGGAAGAATCACCTGTCAGGGCGCTGATCTGCAGTCAGGCACTGATGGATGCTTTGGGTCGAACCAACCAGGAATTTCAATCCTTGTTCAAATTGTCTGCCGATCAAAACAGGTTCGGTTCTGCGTCCATTCAGGATTTCATCAGGATTCATCAGCGCAAACCTGATTTGCTGTCAAAGGTATTCGCTGGTTCCTGACGTCACGGCTTTGTACATTTGTTTCGGGTTTGGGTTTGGCTCATTTAACGCTTTGGAGACTAAATCAGGCTCGATTAACTTCCAGTTATTTTACTGGGCAGAACGTTTTTGCACATATATCTAGGGATTCAAATCCGTTTTGTTTTCCATGCTTTGCACCTGAGTGTAGTTGAAACCTCATGTTTTGTTTGACATGCTTCATTTTGTCATTCGTTTTCCTTTCCGTGTTCAAAGGAGCGCTTCAGGTAGAATTGCCGTCAT
Source organism: Spongospora subterranea (assembly GCA_900404475.1). Lineage (NCBI taxonomy): Eukaryota > Endomyxa > Phytomyxea > Plasmodiophorida > Plasmodiophoridae > Spongospora > Spongospora subterranea. The sequence continues at coordinate 13,246 of OUQQ01000022.1, read as the reverse complement.
GGGCGGAAACAGAACCAGCTGAAGATGAAGAGCAAGATGTTGATGACGATGTTGCAATATGGAGCTCGTCGGCCACGTTGATACGCGCTACATTGATTCATCTGGTTCCAGAGATGTTTCGAGCGCGTTTACGATTGGCGTTGAAGCAGGTTGACGAGGGAATGCGATATTTGCCTGTTCCTGTTCCAACGTTTGTCTATTTTGCAATATTGGTCGCCGTTTGTCGACGCTATCCAATCCCATCGCTATTAGCGCTTTTGCCATTACTTCGACCTCCCTCTAGCAAGCTATAGCTATTAAATCCAATATCCATTTATATCATTTTATCACAATGCGAATCCAGAATCAACTCAGATAAGAACCGGATATTTTTGCCTCTCATGTGAAGTCGTCTGGATCGATTCATTCCACCTTTCAAATATGAATTTACATATATTTGATTCATCTGGAGCACAAAACGTCTTTAGAATTCAGTGTTTTGCCTACGATCCTAATTTCAATCGATAGCGCTCGCATTTATGAGGGGACATTGGCAGCCATTGCAGGTTGGATTTTCGCACAGCAATGTCTGGCGATGCAGAAGTGCCAAGCAATGTCTGGCGATGCAGAAGTGTCATTGTCACTGAGTTCCTGTTGCGTTACGGCGCCGTTCATGACTTGACTGTCTAATGTTGCCCCTGTCTAACGACCCCTCGCTTGAGCAAGTCGTCCTGTTTCCGTTTCCCACGTGATCCGTCAGTTCGTCATTTGACTGCCCAATGTCATGTGTATCGTGTCGATGTTCTAGAGTGGTCAGTCACTACAGTCTCGCTCCTTCCAGTCCTGGTCTGTGACTCAGTTTCGTATTGTTCAAACACCTGTTATCGTCATCACCAGATCATCAAATGGTCATTCGCATGAACATGTCGCCAATTTCGGGTACTGTCCGTAAGACGTTCTTGCGAACGCCGCCTTTCCGACCCGGTTTGTTATCATATATAATTCAACGAATTGGTTTTAAACCGGACGTAGCGGCTCCTACTATTCACGTGCTTCCTCGCCGAATGCCGCGGTCGCAATTAAGATCAACTCCCATATTACGCCGCTCCTGTATGAGACGCTCAATGACGACTGAGGTAAGTGGTTTCAAGGATGCCCACAGTCTTCTCATCTGCCATTGGCCAGGTTAATTCGAGTCCGACACCATCCCATGTCGTTGCCCTACCTTTAGCGCATAGACCGCTTCTCCCAGGGCTCACTGTTCAACTGAAAATCCATGGTCAGACTGCTCTTCACCATAACGGTTTCTGCTATCCGTAATCGCCTGATCATATACATTGCAGAATCCTTGTATAACAAAATCGCAACGGATATGCATCTTCAGAATCACTCTATGATCGGAGCGTTTCTCGTTCGCCCTCCTCCTGGTGTTCTGGGAGAGCGCAGAATCAGGTACGCCATGGTCAACGGTATAAAGTGCCGGATACCGGCCATTCCGATGCCTCATTCTATCGATCGTGATATGATCGCATCACAATTTGTAGATATTCCGCACATCAATGACATATATCAAGTAGAAAGCGTAATGAATAAGTTTAAACCTGAGGTCTAATTTTCTGCAGGTCGGAACGCTTTGCAAAATTGTGGACATGAGCGTTGATCGTGGAATCTTCATCGAGTCATTACGACCTATATCAGCAAAGTCTCTGGCTGATAAATCAATGCTGACTGTTAATATTGAGCCTCGACAAGAAAGCGTTGTGAATGTAGAATGCATGGCTAATCTCTTTTACAATTTCAGCTGACAGAAATTGCGCAACAGAATTCTGAAGCCGTTATTGAAATGAAAAAAAGCATCGTTAATGTGGCTCGTCAAATGGCAAATGATTGCCATGAATATGCCAAACATCTTCGCGTTGTGGTGGAACATGCTCGCCATTCATTGGTCGACACCGATTTAGGTTTATTGGTGAACCAGGTAGGCGGCCTTTGTACCAGGTATTTAGACTGTTCGAAACAACATCAAAAGTTATTCATTGAACCTGTCCTAGCATGTCAGCCGACCAAGAGCAGACTTTGATCGAGGAACCTGACCCGTTTGTCCGAGGTGAAATTCTTTTGAACATCATTACAACTAAAACATAAAGCATGGCGGCTTCACAACTGAGACTAACAACTTCTTCCGGGATACCGCTCATGATTCTAATTGATTAAACCTCTTTTATTGAAGAAATAAATGAAAAAAGTTTTTACTCATGATCGTAGTGGGCGACGAAAAAGTACAACAGCAGAGCATATTACGACTGCAGATAGAGCTGCAATTGCTAGTTGCCTCCACTTGCGAAGTTCATAAGCTGATTGCAATCTGGACATTCCCATTTCCACGTCTTCTATTGTCGGGAATTGCCCAGACTCTAGCTTAGAATATATGAGAACATCATCGCACATGATTTCAAACGACTCTATTGAAATCCGTCAGATACGTTATACGAGTGATTCTTGACTCTCTAACTCATTCGGGGAGGTATGTGGTTCGCAATGATTTCGATTTCCGGGTGTCGTTCGACAATGGTTGAAGCGAGCTCAGCAAACCTTGACCGACAACAAGGTGATCAGCAACAACAAACTTTGGTAAGGTTCACAACTGAGACCTGTGAGCATATCCGCATCCTGTGCAAAACTCGACTTTCAGGATCATCAGCTAAACGATCAGCAGTTGCTGGGACGGTGAAATCGGCTGCTTCGTTGGACAAGAAAGGTGCAATGCTGCCTGTTTCGTGAGTGGACGGACTTCGGCGGATCGGCCGACGGCCGGCAAAACCAGTCATTGTAACTGCAGTGTATCGCTAACTTTCCACGTTGACGGCACCAGAATTCTATTCCGACAATCAATTACAATTCGTCATCTATTGTGTCTTTCTGCGATCGTTGCCCATCTGGGCAAAACGCATTTGTATTTATAATAAAGAAGCTGCTGATCACTCTGACGTTAACATGAAGTCCAACCCACTGCCAAGGGAAAGACGGCAGTTTTGTTTCAAAGACTGATTTGCTACCGAAAGAATGATTTGCTACTGGAGCCCATTTTAGGTTTGCCATTTTGAACAGATGGGAACAGAATTGTAAATAAAAAAATGTTGGTATATAGGAAGATAGAACCTGAAACCAGATCGTAGAATATGGTTGACGCTGAAAAATAATTGACGGAAACAAATGGTTCTGGATAACGAATACCGGATGTACGTCGATAATAACCCGGGAAGCGCCCGCGACTCTTGCACAGTATCGAATCCTGTTTTGTGTTTTTGTCTGTGCGCGTACTGGGAGCGAACTGAATGATCGGCTTCCTTATGATCATGGAAATCCTCTTTCCTGAAGAACGGTACGAGGCATATTGTTGCTACATCCTCTTGTCCACACCTTGATGGCGAATTCTGCACCACAATTCCTCAGCAAGGCCATTGCTGGCAACAGCTTTATCAGTTAAACATGGATTTGATGAGCAAGTGCGCGTAAGGTGCATCGGTCTGCGATGTTGGTGAGAGTTCAATCCTGGAATTATCGATATCGAAACACCATAAAGGAGAGCATAAAAACATATCAAAAAACAATATTGTCTGGGATGTAATCAACAACAGTCGATCTGAACGCTCTTGTTCTCATACTCTAGCAGACTCTGAAACCCTTTACCAACCCTAAACCCTAGATGGAGCGACTATCGACAGCTACTGTACGGATGTGTATCGCGTAGTCGGACTTGTCGACTGTGGGGCAGTGTGTTCATGGCCGCGCGCATTACCGGGAAAAGACCGTAAGGCCGCGCGGCCGCTTCCTCCTCACTCCACCCAGTCATCGGGGGATAGTATTCGATTCAAAACCGATCGTGTGTACTATCGGTTAGGGTGTTGTTGAACGAGCGATCGATCGTCGGCTGCAAGGAATGACGGAACAGGATTACGCCGAAGAGCGCAGCTCGGGTTCGCGCAAACGCCGATCTCGCTCTAGCTCGAGATCGCCACGTGGCTCGCGCCACCGCCATCATCGCCACGACGACGGTTTCTATCATGACACGCTGGTCGTCACCGGATTGTCCAAGGATGCAACAGAGGAAACAGTACGACAGGCGTTCGTACCTTTCGGCAGCTTGAAGCGAGTGTCTCTTGTCACCGATGAAGTTGGTGCTGTCTTCAGAATCCAGTTATTTTCTCCTTTAGCTTCATTATTTGCCAATTATATAACGCCACTCCGGATAATCGCAAATCGATAATGTTATTACATATAGGTTACAAAATTGAGCATTGGAGTATCCTGGGTAAAATTTTTCTCTAGCCGTGATGCGGCTCGAGCCTATGACGCTTGTCAAGACCCAAGTTCCCCAATGTTAGTTGAAGAATATCCAGTTTCTGTTTCATGGGCGAAACGCGATTCATCTTCATCTAATCATCGGCGCTCATCCAATTCTATTTCGTACCGTGAGATGCAGCAGCAAATTGATTGGGCCGCTGGAAACGCTCAGAAGCAACACTCTAGTCAGCAGTCTCCAGCAGGTTTTATTCTGGATCCCAGCTCGGGCTTGTACTTCCATGCTGAGTCCCAGGTTTATTATGATCCTGTCTCACAATTGTTCTATAATTGCGCTAGCCAATCCTATTATCGATTTGACACAAAACTGAACACATATATTCATGTGGACGCCTCGTCATTTGCTTCAAGTAATCCACCTCCTAAAGCAGTTAATCCAACTGAGCCACAGGAAAACGCTCCGCCTCCTTCGCAACCGTCCACCCCCAAACCCGAAGTTCCATTGCAAACTGCTACTAATGTACCTGCATCCAAGCCTGCTCCCGCTTCGGTAAAATTTTCAATTTTGGGCAAGAAACAATCTAAGGATATGGATCGATGGAATAAGAAAAAGGGAGAATTAGTAGCGGATGAGCTAGTAGAAGTCAAAAAGCCTATTGCCCCTATTAAGATCAAGTCTCTTCCAACAACGTCAGTCCCGAAGTCTGAAATTCATGTTCAGGGTGGAATTCGTCCCAGGCTGTACGTTAGCATGGAAAAGTTGGTATGCCTTTTATGCCAAAGAAAATTCAAAGACGAAAGGCAGCTTACGAAACACGAGTTAAGTTCAGAATTACACAAACAGAACCTCAATCTAGATGAATATACGCAAGTCCAGCGTCTGGAGCAGAGTGCCGCTTCGCTTGGGATCAATTTACAACCAAAATCCAATCCAGTCGTTATCAAGAAAAGACCTCCAGTCTTGAAGCGGTTGGGTTTGTCGTACTCGACGAAGTTCATTTTGATGATTTTGCCATCTTTAATGCATTGTCACTTATAGTCCAACTTCGGTCGCACCGGCACCGGCACCCGTTGTTGAAGCGCCGCCTGAACCGTTCAGTGAAGCTAATGTCGGCAATCGCCTGCTGCAGTCCATGGGTTGGAAGCAAGGAGACGGGCTGGGCAAGCACGGCCTCGGCATAACAGAGAACGTGACGGTAGTGTTTCGGTTTTGCCCCGGCGAAACGACTTGTATATCAGCATCGATCTAAGCTGGACGCATTTCCTCGTCTGTATTCAGGCTCAGATTCGCTCTGAAAGGGCCGGGTTAGGCTGTAACGCCACATCGACCCCGATTGAAGTGTCGGCTGGTGACAATTACAAGACCATGGCGGCGAAGATTGCCAGGGCGCGTTATGATTCCGGACCGCAATCGGCGCTAATGTCGCACGATGGAAATTGAAGCGTTAAGTTAGTAAAATATATTATTTATGGCACTATGTGTTCGTACTGATCCTACTGAGTCAAGTCCCTCTAGAGTTTTCTGGATTTGTAACTTAATTGTAATGTTTGGGTTTTCTGGTTATGGTAGAGAATCTGTCAAAATATGAGTTTTTCATCGGAAATCGCCCTGAAAACGTTTTAGCTGCGCTCAAGCACAAATGAGGCGTCCGATCAGGTCTTCGTGAGCAAAAGTTTAATCAAATCTCAAAAGTTTTTGGTAGCCGTCTTGCCGATAGCCGGGCGCCCAGCTCGTGATGATTTTGAGCGCTCCGAACCAATCAACCCCCGTAGACGGGTGTTTCGTTCGAAACAAACTTGTTGACCACTTTTAGCATTGCGCTGATAAAATTGTTCGTGCAAGAGTTAGCGTTTCGGTCAACACTAGATGGAAAATTGTCGACAGTGACAATACAATGGAATTTGGTAGCGATCTTGTGCCGAAAGTGAATCCCGGTTTGGTCGGCTCCACGCGCTGCGTCAACGATTACGCCTTGCATAAGGAGATGCATTTTGAAGATCGCCGGCCGGCACTACGACCTCCTTTGAAATTCGCTATTCTCCAGCCAAGAGAGACACCTCACAGAATCCATGGCTTCAAAAAATAACCAATGGCCACCACCAAATTTCATGTAGCCACTGCGGTGGGAACTCGATCACGGAGATCTGGGGCGTCCAGCGCCGTCGCGGTGGAATTATTCTTATTTCAGTGGTCTTAATATAAACGATCGTATTTTCCCCAACGGGTCAATGAGCTAGAAAATTAAACGACAATTTGGCTTTCACCGCAATGACTGCGAGAATGGACGCGCTAGAAGGTGACGCTCAAGTACTTGACCGAAACAATGTTCGAACGATCAAGGCGGGGAAGTTCCTCGAAAGAATGGGTGAGATGCAGGGTAACAATTCAATTGTCAATTTTGTCGGTCTGGGTTCGGCCAGGGACCCGCTCTTGTACAGTAGGTAGTCCGTAATGTCCTCGGACTCTGATAGTCACACTGACACTGTGGGGTCTGGCGAGAGCTGAGCAACGGGGTCGTACAGCCCCCGGCAATGTTACGCCATCAACTCAGGAATCGCTGGTCGGATTTTAGGAATATCCATACTGTGGCTGTGGGAATATCAGGCGGTGTCGATTCATCAGCATCGGCGGTCGGGTGTTTTTTGGTTCAGCTCGGCGAGCGGTGCGGTTATTGACGAGATGACCTGATAGGTATTGCTGAAGCGGGAAGGGTATAATGTGATCGGCGTGCACATGACGAACTGGTCCCACGACATCGAGGACGACAATCAGTGCGAGGGTCGACGCGATGCTGAGATCGCAGAGGAGGTCTGTCGGCAATTACGGATCCCGTTCCACCGTGTCGCGTTCCAAAAGGAGTATTGGTCGTCGGTATTCACCGAGTTCATCACCGGTCTACAACAGGGATTTACACCAAATCCCGACGTCACGTGCAATGCCAAGGTTAAATTCTCCTTGTTCCGTCAATACTGTACAGATGAACTCGGTGCCCATTCTGTCGCCACTGGTCATTTCGCCAGAATCTTCCCTGGCCCGACCCTGGTTCGTGGCGCTGATACTTCCGTTGACCAATCCTATTTTCTCGCCCAAGTTCCGAGGCAGAATTTTACCAACGTTCTCTTTCCCGTTGGACATCTTTCTAAAGCGGCTGTTCGAGAGGTCGCCATCCAGGAGAAGTTGATCACTGCGAATCGCCCCACCTCGACCGGTCTCTGTTTCGTCGGCAAACGAAGACGTTTTCCCGAATTCCTTCGCCAGTTCGTCGCGGAGACACCCGGCAGGTTCGTCGACGCTGATGGCCAGCCGATTGGGCGCCAGCACCAAGGCCAGATGTTCTATACGATTGGGCAGCGAGCCAGAATCAGCGGGCTGACCGAGGCCCATTTTGTCAGCCGAAAGGATGGCGATAATATTCACGTCGTCCCAGGGCGATCGCATCCCGATCTGTTCTGTGAAACCATAATCTGTTCGCATCTAAACTGGATCGACGGCGATCTGCCCGCCGAAGTTGATACCCGAGATGGTTTCCAATGTCTTCTGTCCGTCCGGTATCGATCCGAGCTCGGCCGCTGCTCTTTACGACGTCTCAGCGACGGCCGTTTCGAGGTGGCGATGCGCGATCTTCATCGAGCCGTCACACCTGGGCAAACTTCCGTGTTTTACAGCTCGACCGGCGTGTGTTTCGGAAGCGCCTTCGTAGACGAAACCGGTGCACTTTGATATAATTTGATAACTGTTCTTCTTATTATTTAAATTCCAGGTCCTTCATTATACGCTCAAGGCCGTTCTGTTCCAATTGGATGTTCTGGGGATCTACTTATCCGACCCTGACACTGCTGTGATTTTAATATATTTTATGCTAAACCAGTTTTCCGCTTCGTTCGTCAATCCTAGAGACTGTTTCTGGTGGGTTCTGGCACATTGCCGGAATTTTCAATTCGAGAGCCGTTTTTCGCCCATGGGTTCGATTCAGGAGTCAACCGCCACCGCGCAGAACTCTGATCCGCTCTAGGTGGCGAAGGCGGCGAACCCATGAGCGCCAGAGACAAATCCGTTGCCCAGAAGCTGGCAGACGCCTGTGAAGAAACGGCCGAGCAGGCAACGGCGGCCGCGATTGCGAGTGGCCAGGCGACCCGCTTACACCATAAGAATCGCAAGTTCCCGAACAAGAAGATGGTGCTGGAGCTCATAACTCGATAGGATCCATGGACATATCTCATATCTCGTTTTCAGGCGATGGATGCCAAAATCGCTGCGGCAAAGGCCAAACGAGAAGCACAAAAAAAATGAATTTTGTGTTTTCAAATTATTTTGGGGGCAGTTTCTAGTCTCTCGCGTAGAGACGAATCCATTTGGAGTCAAGAATATCTGAACAAAACTGGAAATATTTTTTATCGAATAATTATGGTATTCTTGACAGAGAACATCGCTGACTTTTCCAGGCAGTGGTGATGAGGGGGGCTACTAGAGTTGGTTTTAGCGGAGGGGCTGTAGAAATCGCCGCTTGCCGAACTTGTACGCTTCGGATATGGCGATGAAGACCAGCGTAGAAGCAATAACAAGCAGCCACTCAATATCGAAGCCAGAGTGCTTGAAAACCTCTTGGTTCAGGTACGGAACATACAGAGATATGAAAACGACAGCCATTCCAGTACAGACGGAATATGGGATATAAACGTTCTCGAATGCCCTGCTAATGCCGTCAATATTCCAGACAGAGCCGCGAATATCTCGACAATTGTATGTGTGCAATAACAGGATCGTGGTTAGCGTTGCGAAACAAACGCCCCGACCTCGAAACACGTCGAAGCATGTGTCGTTATAGGAATGAGAGCAGTCCCTTCCAAAGTTCCCATCCCCGATGAAGACCACGACAATGACGAAGTTAAAGAAAGAGATCAAGCCTACAACAAGCCCATAAAACAGGATGTCGCCGATGAGTTCGCCGTCAAACAGTCCCATTTTGGAGGGACGGGGTGGCCTCTTCATAGCGCCCGGGCCCGCCTTCTCCATGGACAACGCCAACGCTGCTGGGGTGCCAGTTACCTGAAACGAAAACGGAAATGGATAACAAAGCGCAAAACACAATGAACGATGGCGTATACCATATTGTTAACCAGGATTTGTACAGGAGACATTGGGAACACAGGAAACCCATCATCATCCCGAAAAAGAACTAGACCGATTATCAAAGCGACAAGCTCAGCGACGTTGCCGCCGATCAGCGAAGATACGAATCGCTGGATATTGCGGAATATTCGACGGCCTTGAGCAATAGCTCCAACAATACTGGCGAAGTTGTCGTCCGTGAGAACTATATCAGACGCTTGCTTGGCGACATCCGATCCGGCTTGCCCCATCGCAACTCCAATATCCGCGAATTTCAAGCTAGGTGAGTCGTTAACGCCATCGCCAGTCATCGCTACGATGCATCCCCTTCGATGAAGTGCTTGAATCATGCGAACCTTCGTTTGTGGACTGCAGCGTGCAATTACGGGTGGCAACGCAGCTAGATCATCTGAAACAAACGACGCTGTAGAAAGGCCCCATGATAAAAAATGATTGAAAAAAAAACCGACCTATTTGTTGATCGGTCATCCCATCGAATTCCGCAGATGTAATCAACTTGTGATCTGGAGGAAGATTGATACCGACCTGACGAGCGATTGCCAGAGCAGTTAGGGGGTGATCACCTGTTAAAATGTGCACTGTGATACCAGCTAAATGGCATTGCTCGATACTGGGTTTACTCTCGGGACGAGGAGGATCATCGAGACCGAGAAGACCCAGAAACACAAGATCAGATTCGACGCTTTCCCTGGAAAGTTCACGAGCGGCGTCGATTGATGTTATATCAGGAAGATAGCGCATCGCGAGTGATATGATTCGTTTCCCATTACCGGCGAATTCCGCTAATATTGGGTTAACCATCCGTTCTAATTCTGCCAAAGTAGTCCCAACAGTATCAGACCCTTTTCTGACGAATTTGCACCTTTCTAATATCCGTTCAGTGGACCCCTTTGCAAAAACAACGCCGGATCCGTCGATGGGATTTTTGAAGATAACAGCCATCCGTTTAGATAATGAATCGAAAACGTGTTCAACCCATAACGAATATCCAACGCCGGGCGCCACCAATTGCGGCTTTCCCAAATTCAGCTTGGAGGCGAATACTTGCAGGGCAATTTCAGTCGGATCGCCGATCCCGTTCCATTGATCCTTAGCAGTATCGTGCCTGATCTCGGCCATATTGCATAGTGATGCGCATTTCCCGAGAAGTTCCAACCCGTTGTCAATTGCACTCTTACCGGGAATGCTGGTATGTTCGGCGTTGTCAGATTTAGAGGACAAACGGGTGATTTGGTTAACGTTTGGATCAAACCCGTTAGCTTCTATAGAATAAGTTACATCTGTCGGGATCCAAGCGCTCGTCACTGCCATTTTCGCCTGGGTCAAAGTTCCAGTTTTGTCCGAGCAGATATTTGTGACCATTCCCAACGCCTCAAGCGCACTGAGTTTCCGGACCAAGACACGCTGCTTAGCCATAGTTCGGACGCCCATTGCCATTGTTAATGTAACTATGGCAGTAAGACCTGAAAAAAAGGTTCAAGAAGATGGCAAATTGTTTTCAAGGAGCTGTGAAACCTTCCGGAATGACCGCAATAGCAACAGCTATGGCAAATAACGCTATGGCTTCATTGTATGAAAACCCGTTCACACCAAAAACAACAACGACAAGAACAGCCGCGACAAAAAGCAAAACCAAAGCCATTCTATCCAAAGAACATTGTAATGGTGTTTTGGGATTGCCATGTTCACTAGACAGTATGTGTTTAGCAATCTTGCCGATCTCAGTTTCCATTCCCTGATCAGATCTGTAAGTACTAAAATCACAAAGGGTATCTGAATGCTCTCACCGTGCGAACGACGATTGCTTTTGCACGACCTTGGGTCACCACCGTACTTGCAAATGCCATATTGATCTGATCACCAATAACAACATCTCTCTCGGAGATTGGTTGGGAATTTTTGTCTACAGGATGTGTTTCCCCAGTCAACAACGCCTCGTCGATTGAAAGAATTTGCGACTCGAAGATTCTACCATCGGCCCCAACAGAGTCGCCATTTTTCAAAAGAAGAATGTCGCCTGGAAATCGAGAGTTGAAAAACAATAACTACAGGAGCCGTAGATGGTCATAGATTACCAGGAACTAAGTCAATCGTGGAAACTCTGACTTGAACGGCATCTCGAATTACATGAGCAGTGGGAAATGCCGTTTTCCTTAACGAATCCATAGTCTTTTCGGCCTTGAATTCTTGTAAAAACCCGATAACCGTGTTGGCGACAACAATAAGGACAATGACGGTACCTTCAACATAATCTTTGGCAACAAACGATATTATCATCGCCGCTAGTAACACTAGAGTCATAGTATTGGCAATCTGAGTGAATAGCAACCGAAATACACCAGACTTTGACTGCCCTTTGAGCTCATTGTTCCCATGCGTTATCAGTTTCAGTCGCGCAGCTTCGGTTGACAGTCCTTGTTTCAGATCAACCTGAAACCGCTCAGCGATCTGCTCCACATCCATCGAGTAGTAGTCTTCGTGTTCCGTCATCTCAACAACCAGATGCCCTTGTTCTCCCATGATCACCGGACTGGGGCTCAGTTTAACCTCTTGTAATTCATCTTCTCCTGCATCGTCTTTATCCTTTCGACCCTCACCGAATATCACGTCGACGCCTTTGGAACCCTCACCGAACCTCACGTCCAGGTCTTTCCGACCCTCACCGAACATCCCGTCCAGGAATCCGTCAACAAAAAGCTACAGCGTCAAGAAAACGGCAGCGTCTTGCCTGTCTCCAGCGCCTTCCTTCAAGCGGCAGCGTCGTTCCAGGCTCCAGCGCCTTTCTCTGAATGAAGCGATATTGACGAGATCGGTCGCACAATAACTGTATATACAGAGACAGTATCGGGGCGGTCGAACCAATGTCATCTTCTGGACCTATCAGACTGCCATGTCCCACACAGAGTCGAATAATCCCGTCGACAGAGATCAGACGATTTCCCCAAGTTAGACCAGACCGGTGGGCGACAGAGCAACTACACACCGAACGATACCTTATGTCGCCGCGTGGTTGATGTGTTACCAGTGTGTGTGTGTATACAAGAAACGACACACCGAGTCGGGGTGTTGGTCACACACACACACACACAATCACAGATGTGGGTTTCTTCGTCACAAGTCGATAGGACATCAAATGGTCGCGGGAAGTCCTGGTAGCGGTTACAGGATTGGCATTGGACCCCCTGCGATGGCATTGTTTTTACTTCCCATCATCATATGGCCATACACTGCGTTGTCGTTTTGAAAGGCCAAATGTTCCTTAAACGTTGTCCATGGATTTTGTCGGCAAATGTCAAACGTATGGGCAATCCACCGGCGCTGCTTGTTTTCGATGTTGAATGGAGTCGACTGCCAATTCAATCGTAGTTAACCAGTTCTTTCCGACACATCCAGCGAGGTCGCCGGAGCATCGCCTTGCAGGGAATGATATCAGAAGTCCATGTATAGGCTTTTTTTTGCTAATGGTTGACGGCAACGTCTTAGACGAATCAGACCCGTCTGCTGTTCAGAGTTTTCAGTTCTAATACAGATCCTGTTATCCACCGATCTAATCGTGTGTGTGTTGGCAACAGGCTCGTAATCCATGAGACGCCAACACAGGTTAGGCTGCGGAACCGGCACATAATGGATTACGAGCCTGTTGCCAACACACACACGATTAGATCGGTGGATAACAGGATCTGAACTGAAAATTCCGGACAACAGACGGGTCTGATCCGTCTCATTCCCCTCCTTTCATCTGGAGAAACTCCAAAATGTCTTGAAATTTCGGTCGTCTTTCTGGAGAAGAGTCTTAACATGAGTCGGACATTCAACCAACAAATGATCGAGTGG